>SJYT01014578.1:117729-129478 GCA_006410635.1 Cephalophus harveyi | reverse complement strand
CATTTCCTTCTCCAGTGCATGACAGTGAAAAGTGAAAGTGAAGTCGCTCAGTCATGTCCGACTCCTAGCGACCCCATGGACTGCAGCCCACCAGGCTCCTCCGTCCATTGGAGTTTCCAGGCAAGAATACTGGGGTGGGGTGCCATTGCCTTCCCCAGAGGCTAATTACTTTACAATATTGTATTGGTTTTGCCATACATCAACATGAATCCACCACGGGTGTACACGTGTTCCCAATCCTGAACCCCCCTCCCACATCCCTCCCCGTACCATCCCTCTGGATCATCCCAGTGCACCAGCCCCAAGCATCCTGTATCCTGCATCGAACCTAGACTGGTGATTCATTTCACATATAATATTATACATGTTTAAATGCCATTCTTCCAAATCATCCCACCCTCTCCCTCTCCCACAGAGTCCAAAAGACTGTTCTATACATCTGTGTCTCTGTTGCTGTCTCGCATACAGGGTTATCATTACCATCTTTCTAAATTCCATATATATGCGTTAGTATACTGTATTGGTGTTTTTCTTTCTGGCTTACTTCACTCTGTATAATCGGCTCCAGTTTCATCCACCTCATTAGAACTGATTCAACTGTATTCTTTTTAATGCCTGCAAAATACTCCACTGTGTATACGTACCCCAGCTTTCTTATCCATTCATCTACTGATGGACGTCTAGGTTGCTTCTATGTCCTGGCTATTATAAACAGAGCTGTGATGAACATTGGGGTACACATGTCTCTTTCAATTCTGGTTTCCTCGGTGTCTGTGCCCAGCAGTGGGATTGCTGGGTTTTATTATATTTGCTAAAACATTGGAACATATTGATAAAAGACAATATTGAAACAACAATTCTAGTTTCTAACTCGAGGTAGGGTAACTAATACAAGCTTCACCGTTAATTATGTGTTTGTATGTATGTATATTCTACAAAATTGAAAACAATTCCAATAGTAACCCATAGAAATGCATGTTTGAATAAACATTATTTTACATGAGTTGCTACTGGAAAAAATTGCTCAATTTTGCTGAATATAGATTTTATGTCATTAATTGTAATTTTATAACCTTCTGAGATGATAACAATTACCTATCTTATCAATAATTTAGGGTTATTGTAACCTTTTAAGGAACCTATAGCTTTTCAGGACCTAACTGGAAAACATAACTCCAGTACACACTTCTCACTTTATAGATAAGTAGACTGAATCTTAAAAAGGTTAAGTAATTTGTCTACAATGAGACAAGATAATTGAAAAATGTGTGCATATGATTTAATTCTACCACCATTCTCATGCATGATGTGGATAAAATTGTAATTTTAAAATTCTCATCTTGTTTACTAAAATGAGACCTAGAGCACTTAACTAACTGACGTGCCTGTGTTAGTCAGGGTTCTTCAAATAAACAGAACCAGCAAAACATATCTAAAAGGAGACTTTAGGAGTTGGCTTATGTGTTTATGGAGGCCAAGAATTCCCCAAATCTGCCATATACAATCTGGAAAACCAGGAAAGCAGATGGTCTAATTTAGCCTAAGTCTGAAGGCCTGAGAACCTGGGACCAAGAGCGTAAGTCCAGTTGAAAGGCCCAAGAAATGAGGGGCCAAAGGTGTATGTCCCAGTGTGAGTGTAAAGGGCAGAGAAATAAGAATGCCCATGACCCCAGGGCAGAGGAAGATGAATGTCTCAGCTCAAGGAGAGAGACCTAATTCACCCTTCCTCTGCCCTTTTGTTTTATTCAAGCCCTCAGTGATTTGAATTATGCCCACCCAGGCTTCCCTGGTGGCTCAGAGGTTAAAGCGTCTGCCTGGAATGCGGGAGACCCAGGTTTGATCCCTGGTTAGGAAGATCCCCTGGAGAAGGAAATGGCAACCCACTCCAGTACTCTTGCCTGGAGAATCCCATGGACGGAGGAGCCTGGTAGGCTACAGTCTATGGGGTCACAAAGAGTCGGACACGACTGAGCGACTTCACTTTCACTTTACACTGAGGAAGGCTATCTTTTTTACTTAGTCTACTGATTAAGATGATAATATCTTTTAGGAACACTCCCATGGACACATCCAGAGTTAATGTTTCCCCAGAAATCTGGGCATGCCTTAGCCCAGTCAAGATGATACATAAAATTAACCCTTACAGAGCCCAGGGACATTCTCTGAGTTTGAATTGAGATTTGACTGAAAGCCATGTAAATAAATTAATGCTTTGTTGGTCTTTCCACTTTACTATTGTACCATAGTATAAGCAGATTGATGGTGAGGGGGTGCTCTCTCTTATTCCAACACTCAAATTTAGTATGTGAAACTTGCTACTTTTTCCTAATCAAGTCTCTAAAATGAGTAGAAAGCTGTAAATAGAATTTCTCTGAATTGACTATCACCTTCACAACATGTGATACAAGATCCCTTTGCCCTGTAGGAAAATGTCAAGAATTCATAATCATTTTCAAGTTCTTGTCACCTTTGTTATCCAGCAATTGAGGCATTGTCATCTCCTCAGCAATGTCAATCCCTCTTTTTCTAGCAATACTGCAACTGTAACTTTCCCAACAGACATCTTAGAAAATTCACATACTTGCCAAGTTTTAGACAGAATAACTTGAAATCCTGAGTGTAAAACATAGGGGTGGACAAAAAGCACCTGATATGCCTTAATAACATTGTTCTGAATAGCTGTACATCTTAAGAAAACTGTGGAGATTGGAAGAAGCAGGAGTCTAAAATTCTGAATGGAGACCAGCTCCTGATCAGGATCCAGCTCCTTTGGATCAATATCTCCTACTGATATTGATTCAGCTAAATAGCCAGACACATAGTTCAAATCTTCAAAGACTTGGAGGTAGATGACCTAGATTATTTTAACTAATGTTCATTTGACATTCAGTACATCTTAACCATTCTTCCACTTATAACAAATCCATACAACAACCATACATTGTTGGAATTTTCTTTCTCCTCCATGTGAATATGGGTCCAGAAGATAACTATATACTCAAAGGAGGGGAATTGATGATTGTTTAATAAGGGAATCACTTTCATAGGTAGGGTTAGACTTAAGAAAAATCCACAAGAGATAGTGAGAGAACCCAGGTCTTAACACTACTTGGCCTGAAAGTGTTAATGACAGAATAGTTAGAGCACCCAGCAGGACCTGGAGTTGTAGGAGGAGATGTCCAGAGAGGAAAATCACCATTCTTCAGTCTTCAACCTGGCACAGAAAAACCAAGGGCATAAACATTAAACTTCTATTATTACCCTCCTGTTGGTGTTTCCCATTCACTGAATGTCAGAAGGTCATGATCCTTGATTGGTCCATCCCATAAATATCACCTCCAGAGGCACAGAGCAGGATGGAGAGAGATGGAAAGTAGGTCTGTGCAGGCAAGTGAAGAACATCCAGCATGTTCCCATGTCACACAAGAGGTATTATAAATGGACTCACAGAGGTTAAGTAACTTGCCTCAGATAAAATGGTTGCTGAGATGGGACTTAATTGATGATCCTCTAACCCAAAGCTTAGTGTTTTTGTTCCTATGCCACCGTTATGCCACTTCTCATTAAAAAAAGAATTTATTCACTCTGCTTTCCTTTTTTGCAACACAGATTTTTATTTTAGCTGAAGTCAAAGGAGTACAAAAACACATCTCAGAGAGATAAATGCTTATTTTAGCAATACAACCTACAGTTACTCTCTATCTACTTCAATCAACCAATTTTCTTTCAGAGAACTTTGAATGCACTTAAACATTCATATGCTTATAGTGTGTTATGCTGTGCTTATACTGAAGGTACCTGAAAAATATGTTGATCATGATAAACCTTTAATATCATTTAAAAGTACATTCTTACACTAGTGCTAAAAATTAAATAGAATTTTTCAGTAACAATCATTTACATGGGAAGAATGTATAACAATCCCCTTAAAGAGAATTTTAAAATATTTCCCTATAAATTATCTTTCAAAGGATTATGGTAAATTGCATAAGTTAACCTTCAATCGCTCATTTTTATTTGCAACAAATAGTTATAAAGTTTTTTAATGAGTCGTATTATTTAATACTGTGAACAAAAATTTAAGTCCTATTGGAAGGTGGATCTTGATGTTTTGATGTATTTCTAAGTAGTGAATTGTACCATACTTTTTATAGAACAGTTTTGTAGCAATGCATTTAGCTAAAGGAATCAGTAGTAAATTTCCAGAAAGACAAATAGCTTTTATACATGGGTTACCTTCCAAAATCATAATATAAAAATAATGTCTTTCAAAGTGCTATGTGTACAAAACTTACCTCTATGTGTACAAAACTTTAAAGATAACCAGACAATTGAAAATTGATGTTGATTCCTTATGTAGATCTTCAATATAAAGAAGAAATACAGAGCAGCAGCCTCCTCATGTATAGATTGCCAAGAAGTTGGTAGCCAACCACCCTGTGATAAAATTGAGGTATTAACATGGTAAATGAGCCACTTCAAAAGCCCCAGAGAACCTCTTAGGATAAACTTGTTGCTTCAGATATGATTTAACTTGGCAAATGGGTATACAAGTATAAGTATGAAAACTATGCTAATACATTATTGTTATTTTCTGACCTTCCCATCTAAAAGTCCATGAACTCTTTGATTCACAGCAGGTGAAATATAACTGTGGCAATAAGCTTTGAACATAATCATTGAGTATATAATAAATGAATACATTTTAAAATTATTGGCTATTTTTGATGTTTCTCTACCAGTATAATCCTTCCACAGAATCATCTGTCTCTTGGAAACCTAGTGGCAAGTTGAATATATACAATGAAAATATATAATCACAATATAAAACAAACAACACAGAAACCAGAGACCATCACTTTGTAGGAATTAGTTCTCTGACCCCTTTCTATCCAAACATGATCTTAAGAATGGAGCAAGGATGAGTAATCTGAAGTTGTCTGACTTACAAATTTCTCTCATTAATATTAATTAGGAGGTCTTAGAATTAGAGGTCTCTTTTTTTTTTAATTACTTGTCACAGTTAATAGTAAAACTCCTGGAAGAACTTCTGTTGCAAAGAAACAAACAATTATTAGCTACGTGAGAATCAACTTTGTGGCTTTAAAGGAGACAATGAAAAATGTTGCATGACTAGGAAGCAAGAGACCCTGAAACTCAAGGTCTGCTTCCTACTCTATGCATGGATAAAACACAGATATCATCAGCTACCCCCATTCTGCATAGTACTGCCTTTGAACTACCCTAGCATCTGGAAGAATAAAAGCATTCATAATTTGAAAGAAGTATTTGGATATCAAGATGCAGTGAATAGTAAGCTATTCTACGTATATATATATATATATTTTTTTTTTTTTCCATGATGTGCTGGGTGTGCTGAATCTAATCCCCCATGTTAATGATGCATCAACTCATTGAGACCATGGCAACAGTGTAATATCATGACACTAAGTTCCTAAATAACTGCAGCTAGGTTCAGAAGCAGCTTGTTATAAGTAAAATGATAACCTTAGGTACTGTTTTGCCTTGAAGAGTCCTTGTTTATATCTTTTGTTCCTGCATAATGTTTAATAATGCCCCCTTTCACTCTTAAAGAGTTCCTGTTTGGATATTAAATTACAAGGCCATCCTAATTATAAGGTGACTTTGAAAAAAAGACAGAGGAATTCTTTATTTTTATTATAGTTTAAAAAAAGGAACTAAATTTTAGGAAGTTAGATTTGCTTTCATAGAGAATTCATTATGTACAAAATAACTCCATTTATAAAACCAACATAGAGATCCAACCAGTCCATTCTGAAGGAGATCAACCCTGGGATTTCTTTGGAAGGAATGATGCTAAAGCTGAAACTCCAGTACTTTGGCCACCTCATGCGAAGAGTTGACTCACTGGAAAAGACTCTGAGGCTGGGAGGGATTGGGGGCAGGAGGAGAAGGGGACGACCGAGGATGAGATGGCTGGATGGTATCACGGATTCGATGGACGTGAGTCTGAGTGAACTCCGGGAGATGGTGATGGACAGGGATGCCTGGCGTGCTGCGATTCATGGGGTCGCAAAGAGTCGGACACGACTGAGCGACTGAACTGAACTGATGCATAACAAAAAAAATGCTATGAGAATCTTAGGTGTGCTCATTATTACATAGTGATATGATGTCTTTGTTATTTGGTATAATTTTTTGAAACGAGTAATACCCAGCACCAAACCAATGACAATTAACTGAAAACCAAAAGAACATGAAAGACACTGTGAAGTATTGAGCAATTTGCTTTTTTTCCCCTGGTATACAGAAGACACATATTCTTGATGTTGGCAGATTTTTAAAATATATTCCCTGAACTGTAAACATAATTTCATTTCTCAAATAATGTCTCATCTTTTTTGACATTAATTTTAGAATTACTGGCCTGCTCATTTATGCTACTGGATAAAACTCTAATTACCTAAAAAGTATTTAATTTCAAATTCCATCTAGTTTTTTTTTCTGTCTCTAAGATTTTTATGTAAGAATTTTTTTTAATCTTCCAGAGCTAGCAAGTATATATACTGTCTCTTATACACATCTATTTAATACTGTGAACAAAAATTTATAGAGAGAGAGAGAGAGAAAGAGAGCATATGAAGTGAAACCAGGGCTAGAGTTTTTGAAAAATCATCTAGTAAGGCTAGATTATTTGTAATTCAATGTGAGCAGAACATATTTAAAAACAAGATAGCATGTGTAAGCTGTTGCACAGCCTTGCTAAAATACGTAGAAAAATGTTGATATTGTGTTGCATTTCATGCATTTAATTAATGGTAATTATATACATACACATATTCACATGAATACTTACTTATATTTATACACTGTTTTAACTGAATACTTTGCAGAAAGATTGCAAAAATTTATAACTCACACCAATTTCAATTAATTCTACATTATTTCAATTAAATGATATTTGCATTACGTATAGCTAAAGACTAAAATGACGTTGTCTAGATTTTTTTATCCTAGGAAATCAATATAGTTCCATGGATTTAGTTTTGCTCATCAGATCTTTAACTTGAAAGAGACTGCACTCAGCATTATGTCATGGTAATTCTTGCAGACCAATAGATTCTTCATGCTGACTCAGACTTTACCAGAAATACATTGAATACACTTGTGGTTCATCAGTTACATTATACTTTGGCTCATTGGTCAAATGGAGTGTTTGGCAAAACACAAATAAACTGGAGGGTTGCAGGCAATGAATAGTACATGATAGCATAAAAGCCATCGTTCAATGTATAAAATAAGTTTGCAACCATTTTAAATCATATTAACATATAGAGACACTCACAGAACTTGAATGCTGTAGCAAAATAATGTTTATACTTGATTTTTTCTTTTTGAGTGAAAAACTGATCAGATGATCATAGAAACTTTCATGGGCAGTTGAATTTATGACAAACAAGAATATAGTAAAAATGTTCTTATGAAGCATCTGCATTGTCTTTTCTAGAGCCTCAGATTTATAAAGGGATAGCTTTGTGAACTGGCCAACCAACACTCTGGCTCAGTTGGTAAAGTATTTTTCTGCAATTCAGGAGACCCAGGTTGGATCCCTGGGTGGGGAAAATCCCCTTGAGAAGGAAATAGCAACCCTCTCTAGTATTCTTACCTGGAGAATCCCACAGATAGAGGAGCCTGGTGGGCTACAGTCCATGGGGTCGCAAAGAGTCGGACACGACTGAGCGACTTTCCCTTCCCTTCCCTTCCCTTGTGAATTAAAAGATCCACATAAACAGAACACTTGCTGGATATTGGATGATGCTAAAGAAATGATGCCATTTTTTAGATTTAATAATTAATGGCTATATTTAAGAAAGGTAAGAATTAAATAGTTATGAATGAAACACAAACTTTCTTAGATCTACCTCAATCTACTGGAGAAATGGGGAAAAGAAGAATAGAATGCAGGCAAACAAAATTGGCCCTGAGTTAAAACAGTTAACATTTTGTAACAGATCCATGAAGTTTTGTTGTACTGTTATCTCTATTTTTATATGCTTTTGAAATTTTCCATAGTTAAAATATTTTCACAAGAAAGATAAATATCGCCTCATATATCCTTGAAATTAAAAAAATAAAAATCGATCATAATCAAGACAAACAAGAAGAAAAAAATATATACTACTTTTTTTTTTTTTCGGTTTTCTATCATATAATAGACACTTTCAATATACAATAAGTATTTGAGCAATATTCAGGATGTTGACACCAACAGTCTTGGATAACCCCCAAAATATGCTCCACATGTGTTTTAAATCTTCAGCTTTCTTTTTTATGCTTTGTTTTATCTCTACATTCAGTGCCTTCATTAAGCCTGTGGCTACCCTACCATTAACTCATGACACATATATCTCCCCTTACCACATGTGAGAGCATTTCCATGTTTCCCTTCTCTAATTTCTTCTTCTGTTTCTCTCTTTAATTCTTCAATATAAACCTCATTTCATTATATATTAGAACCTATCAAAGTGCAAGCAATTCAGTTTACCCAATGATAGAAGTTTATTTAGTAACAGAAGTTTAGTATATAAAAACAGGGAAGAATACTTCAATAAATCTTAGCATTTCTACAATTATAGTATAAAGTGAAATTCCATTTATTGCTATTTAGGATGCAATGATAATTCCATTTGGTTGTTCTCTGAGCTCAAACTATGCTAGCCATCTCGCTCAAAGCAGTCATTAAACCAGTAATTCCGTAATTCCAGTTATTCAACACATTTCTTTCTGAGTCTGCTTCCTATTAGCTATTATCCAGATTCTATTATTATATTTTTATCTTGTCCTATTCTCTCTTTGGCTTTTCAGTCAAAACTCTGAAGAGGAAGTCATCTAGTCATCCCTCCAGTGAAAAGTGTTGCAGTTAGACCATCCTTTCAAGTCAGAACGTGATGATTTTAGCAATCTTAAAAAAATAGACCTAGCTCCAGATCCTTGATTTTTTTGTTTTAATAGAACAGAGTCCAAATTAGTAACTTAAAACTTTCAGTTCATAGCGCCATGGGGAGGAAGGTTGCTAAACCAGCACGCTGAGCTCCCAGTTATGATCAAGATCTTACAATGAGCACCAGTGGTGCCACAAACTGAAACTGGATAGAATAGCCTGAAATCAGATATTCCTAGTCTAGAATTTTTTGTTGTTGTTTGTTTTATTTCTGGGAAAAAGTTCATTCTTGGAAAACAGAGTTTAGTCATTGCCATTGGGTTGAAAGGAAAGAAAACGTTGCTGTTTTCCACTTTTTTTTGGGTGTTTCATGGTATCTCTATCTAAAATACAGTTTTAAAAGATGGCATACAAATACCTTTCATTTGTCCCTTTGGATATGTTCTCTACAATTTTTCATCTTGCTCAGATCCCAGGAGATGGCTCAATATTCACTGTGTCAGACAGCTCCATTTCAATTTAGCTTCTGAGTAGACTCAACAAATGAGAGATGGCTGCAGGAGATTATAGAGTAGGAGGACATTATTTGACTTGCTAAGAGCTGACCGTGCTCTTGGAGGTCATAGTTTATTTTTCACATAGTTGCCCTATTTAGGTTTTGGTCCCTACCCTTCCCTGTCCTTTCATACCATTTTCCTATTGAACAGATCCACTAGTATTTTTTGTTTGTCTGTGTTTTTTATTGTTTTTAAATTTATATATTCCAGCTTTTGAAAATATTAGGTAAGTTTTATTGCCTCTAAGATAAATACCAAAGTACTTAACCATTCAACCTCTTTAATTCTACTTTTCTTTCATATTCTTATTCAGTGTCAGTCCTCTATAACTATACTGGTGTATTAACTGTCCTCAGATATTTTCTATTTATTTCAACTAGAATAAATTCAATACAATTTAGGTCACCTCATATTTCTTAAACTTTAATAATTTCTAAAAGTATGATATAACTCCAGAGATCTGGGTGAAAAAGGATAGATAAAAGTTGAAAAGATTAAAACAGATACAATAAAAATCTAAGCTCTTCAAATGGTGTCATAGGCTACTCTATAAACCTCCATAGAACACACACGAGCACATTTTTTAAAGACTAACTTTACTTAATAAACTGAATCCCAGGACAGGAAGAATAAATTGTGAACGGTTTTTGAGGGACCTAAAGAAAATGGGTAAGAATGTATAGTTTTCATGTATTTTTTAATCAGTGTAATGCTTCTTGCCTTGTTTACCTTGCAGTGTAGTTTTCATCTTGAGAGTATCCTCTGGTAAGAGATTAAAAAATAGGCAGAGAGGTTCATTAAGTATCTTTCATCTATCAGTCCATCCACCCATCCACCCATTCATCCATCCATTCAGTAAAATACTCTTTCCCACTACTACGTTGTAACACAAACACTTCCAATGTATACAATCTGAAAATATGTTGAGGTAAACGTCGGAAATGCTCATCCTGACGTTTGTAAACTGCTACTGCCACCCCCCAACCCTGAAGGATGTCTAAACTTATGCTTTGGGCATCTCTACACTTTTATATATATATATAATATATATATATATATACATATTTAATTCAAGCTTTTAATTTTGATGACAATTTACAACAATTAAGTATATTCTTGATTGTCTGGTTTACAACTATAACAATAAGCTATTGGTGTATGGTATAGAATTATGCCATAATAACTCAGCGGAATTCAAAATTAAGCACGTATTTCTCACACTTTGGTGAGTCAGCTAGTGCAGCTTCTTTCCACTTATGTTCATTCTGGGTCCCAAGGTGAAAGTCCAATATTAAAAAGCTTCTTCTAAGACTCTGCTTATATCATCTCCACTAATGTCCCTTTGTTCAGAGCTAGTTAGATAGCCAAGTTCAAAGCCAAAGGTTATGGATGTGCTCTCAGCCTATCTGGTAGTGAATGAGAATTTTTAAGGCACAGGACACTGTGAGGGAATAATTATTAATGCCAGTTATTCTATTGCAGCACGGTGATGTTGATGCAAACATTTTAATTTGTTTTAGTAAATGACTGTGTCCCAGCAAAGTGACAATCAAATGATAACAAGGTTGCAATGGGAAAGGTTTTATCAATTGAATGGCAAGAGTGTGATTCATGATTCATCAGATAGCCACTCAGCTTTGGCCTGTCAGACACAGAAGATCTGTTCCTAAGAGTTGGGTTCACTACTACCAGGGTAAAAAGATGCCATGTTTGTAATTACCTACTCACAACAATCAATCCTGCACAAATGATCAATAATAAATATGCAAGAAAAAAATAGTAATTTTTTTCAGAATTCAGCAAAACTTAGAAAGAGTAGCTGTTTCATCATATGTGAACAACACTAGAATGGTAAATTGTGGCAAAACAAAACATGAGAGCATTGTAAGATTATCATATAAAATCTCTCCAAAATTGTCATTTTAGTATCCTATGCTATTACTTTTTATAAAGTTTGGAGTCTATTTGTCCTACCAAAACAGTTTTTTAAAAATTATCAGTGTGTTTTATATAAACTTATTTAAATATTGTTCTTTGTATTACTGTTATTGAAATAAAAATCCATAAACAGAGAAATATGGATCCAAACCTAATTCTAAATCTTTCTGTTAAACTTAACATTGATTTTGTTTCAACATCACGTCATCACAAATTATATTTATTAGGCAAAAATTCCTAACTTGTAAGTTATTGCCAGAATACTAATTGTTGGACAGTTGTTGGCCAGTAGATACCATAGCTTGCCAATTTTCAGTACATACCATAGCTT
>SJYT01014578.1:87235-117612 GCA_006410635.1 Cephalophus harveyi | reverse complement strand
ATACCATAGCTTGCTAAATTATCAATTGTTGGCCAATACATTCCATAGCTTGCCAGTTTTCAGTCGCCTATATATCTTCCATTTTCTCAGTCTTTGCTCTTTCACTGCTCAGTCCCTGAAGCTATGTATTTTAGGTTTCATTTACATGGCAGCAGTCCAAGACTAGGTATCAACTTCTGTTTCAAACATTGCCATGATACTGCTACAAAATTAATCATCCAAAACTAAGGTGGAATATAAAAATATACATTTACAGAGATCACCATTCTACATATCTGTGTTTCAACTGAGTTATTTCTTTTTAATTGAAATGTATTTGACATATTGTGCAAATTTATGGTGTTGCTGCAGCTGCTGCTGCTAAGTCACTTCAGTCGTGTTCAACTCTGTCTGACCCCATAGACTGCATCCCACCAGGCTCCCCCATCCCTAGGATTCTCCAGGCAAGAATACTGGAGTGGGTAAATTTAAGGTGTCAGTTCAGTTCAGTTCAGCAGCTCAGACATGTCCAACTCTTTGCGACCCCGTGAATCGCAGCACACCAGGCCTCCCTGTCCATCACCAACTCCCGGAGATCACTCAAACTCACGTGCATCGAGTCAGTGATGCCATCCAGCCATCTCATCCTCGGTCGTCCCCTTCTCCTCCTGCCCCCAATCCCTCCCAGCATAAGAGTCTTTTCCAATGAGTCAACTCTTCACATGAGGTGGCCAAAGTACTGGAGTTTCAGCTTTAGCATCATTCCTTCCAAAGAAATCCCAGGGTTGATCTCCTTCAGAATGGACTGGTTGGATCTCCTTGCAGTCCAAGGGATTCTCAAGAGTCTTCTCCAACACCACATTTCAAAAGCATCAATTCTTCGGCACTCAGCCTTCTTCACAGTCCAACTCTCACATCTATACATGACTACTGGAAAAACCATACATTTAAGGTGTACAATATACTAATTTGAACCATTTGCATGTTGTAATCCAGTTCCCATTATAAGGATAAGTAGAAACAGCAACATATTACATAATCATTTCTTTTTCAAGGTTGGAATCATTAAGTTCTAGTCTCTTAGCAAGTTTGATGATTATAATACAATATAGTTTTCTGTATTCACTATATTGTACATTAAATCTCTAAGGCTTATCAGACAAAGACAAGTACTATATGATGTCACCTATATGTGAAATCTAAAAACGCCAAGCTCATAAATACAAAAAGCAAATGGTAGTTTCCAGGGGATGGGGTATGGAAGGGTGGAGGGACAGGACAAAGGTTGTTTAAGTGTACCAACTTGCAATAAGTAGTAGATAAGCCCTTGACAGTTACTTCTGATTTGAGCTAGGCTGGGAGCTCAGATATTACAGGTCAACTGTCTTGACTAAAGCAACATTGTTCAGCTCCACATTTCTCTATCTTCACCCAGCAGGTTACAACAGATTCCTTTTAAAAAGCAGAGGTGTAAAAGCAGCAAAAGTAAGTGGAAATACATGAGTCACTTTGAGGCCTGTATTCAGAAATGTTAAACTGTCATATTTGCAATATTTTACCTAACAGAAGCAGAAGATACTAAGATGAGGTGGCAAGAAGACACAGAAGAACTGTACAAAAATGATCTTCATGACACAGATAATTACAGTGGTGTGATCACTCACCTAGGGCAAGACATCCTAGAATGTGAAGTCAGGGGCCTTAGGAAGCATCACTACGAACAAAGTCAGTGGAGGTGATGGATTTCCAGTTGAGCTATTTAAAATCCTGAAAGATGATGCTGTGAAAGTGCTGCACTCAATGTGCCAGCAAATATGAAACCTCAGCAGTGGCCACAGGACTGGAAAAGGTCAGTTTTCATCAATCCCAAAGAAAGGCAATGCCAAAGAATGCTCAAACTACCCCACAATTGCTCTCATCTCACACGCTAGTAAAGTAATGCTCAAAATTCTCCAAGCCAGGCTTCAGCAATACGTGAACTGTGAACTTGCAGATGTTCAAGCTGGTTTTGGAGAAGGTAGTGGAGCCAGAGATCAAATTGCCAACATCCGCTGGATCATCAAAAAAGCAAGAGAGTTCCAGAAAAACATCTATTTCAGCTTTATAGACTATGCCAAAGCCTTTGACTGTGTGGATCACAACAAACTGTGGAAAATTCTAAAAGGGATGGGCATACCAGACTGCCTGACCTGCCTCTTGAGAAACCTATATGCAGGTCAGGAAGCAACAGTTAGAACTGGACATGGAACAACAGACTGGTTCCAAATAGGAAAAGCAGTCCGTCAAGGCTGTATATTGTCACCTTGCTTATTTAACTTATATGCAGAGTATATCATGAGAAACGCTGGGCTGGAGGAAGCACAAGCTGAAATCAAGATTGCCAGGAGAAATATCAATAACCTCAAATATGCAGATGACACCACCCTTACGGCAGAAAGTGAAGAGGAACTAAAAAGTCTCTTGATGAAAGTGAAAAAGGAGAGTGAAAAAGTTGGCTTACAGCTCAACATTCAGAAAACAAAGATCATGGCATCTGGTCCCATCACTTCATGGGAAATAGATGGGGAAACAGTGGAAACAGTGTCAGATTTTATTTTTGGGGGCTCCAAAATCACTGCTGATGGTGATTGCAGCCATGAAATTAAAAGATATTTACTCCTTGGAAGGAAAGTTATGACCAACCTAGACAGCATATTAAAAAGCAGAGACATTACTTTGCCAACAAAAGTCCGTCTAGTCAAGACTATGGTTTTTCCTGTGGTCATGTATGGATGTGAGAGTTTGACTATAAAGAAAGCTGAACGCCGAAGAACTGATGCTTTTGAACTGTGGTGTTGGAGAAGACTCTTGAGAATCCCTTGGACTGCAAGGAGATCCAACCAGTCCATCCTAAAGGAGATCAGTCTTGGGTGTTCATTGGAAGGACTGATGCTAAAGCTGAAACTCCAATGCTTTGGCCACCTGATGCGAAGAGCTGACTCATTTAAAAAGACCCTGATCCTGGGAAAGATTGAGGGCAGGAGGAAAAGGGGATGACAGAGGATAAGATGGTTAGATAGCATCACCGACTCGATGGACATGGGTTTGGGTGGACTCTGGGAGTTGATGATGGACAGGGAGGCCTGGTGTGCTGCGATTCATGGGGTCGCAAAGAGTTGGACACGATTAAGTGACTGAACTGACAGAACAAGTCATAAAGCCAGTTTTCTCTTCTTTGAGAGGAACTAAATAGTCATGGATGCTAGTGGAGGATAGCTAAGCATGGTGTGCTGTAGTTCATGGGGTCACAAAGAGTCTGACATGATTTAGTAACAGAACAATGACAACAAATTGTCACATGGCAAAGAGTGCAGATAGGGGCAGGATTAATTGGACAATTATTGCAATCAGTCTTTCTTCCTTAGTTACATAATTTTGAAACTATCATTATGAATTATTCAATTAAATAACACATTGATCCCAGGGGTTTCTTTATCCTTTTATTTATTTATTATTATTTTTTAAATTTTATTTTTATTTTATTTTACTTTACAATACTGTATTGGTTTTGCCATACATTGACATGACTCCACCACAGACAGGTGTATACGAGTTCCCAATCCTGAACCCCCCTCCAACATCCCACCCCATATCGTCTCTCTGGATCATCCTCATGCATCAGCCCCAAGCATACTGTATCCTGTATCGAACATAGACTGGCGCTTCGTTTCTTACATGATAGTATACATGTTTCAATGCCATTCTCCCAAATCATCCCACCCTCGCCCTCTCCCTCAGAGTCCAAAAGTCCATTCTATACATCTGTGTCTCTTTTGCTGTCTCGCATACAGGGTTATCATTACCATCTTTCTAAATTCCATATATATGTGTCAGTATACTGTATTGGTGTTTTTCTTTCAGGCTTACTTCACTCTGTATAATCGGCTCCAGTTTCATCCACCTCATTAGAACTGATTCAAATGTATTCTTCTTTTTAATGGCTGAGTAATACTCCATTGTGTTTATGTACCACAGCTTTCTTATCCATTCATCTGCTGATGGACATCTAGGTTGTTTCCATGTCCTGGCTATTATAAACAGTGCTGCAATGAACATTGGGGTACATGTGTCTCTTTCATTTCTGGTTTCCTCGGTGTGTATGCCCAGCAGTGGGATTGGTGGGTCATAAGGCAGTTCTATTTGCAATTTTTTAAGGAATCTCCACACTGTTCTCCATAGTGGCTGTACTAGTTTGCATTCCCACCAACAGTGTAAGAGGGTTCCCTTTTCTCCACACCCTCTCCAGCATTTATTGCTTGTAGACTTTTGGATCACAGCCACTCTGACTGTTGTGAAATGGTACCTCATGTGGTCTTGATTTGCATTTCTCTGATAATGAGTGATGTTGAGCATCTTTTCATGTGTTTGTTAGCCATCCATATGTCTACTTTGGGAAATGTCTATTTAGTTCTTTGGCCCATTTTTTGATTGGGTCGTTAATTTTTCTGGAGTTGAGCTGCATAAGTTGCTTGTATATTTTTGAGATTAGTTGTTTTTCAGTTGCTTCATTTGCTATTGTTTTCTCCAATTCAGAAGGCTGTCTTTACACCTTGCTTATAGTTTTGTTGTGCAGAAGCTTTTAATTTTAATTAGATCCCATTTGTTTATTTTTAACCTAACATGGAGTGTTTATATATATATACTCATATATATATGAGTTCCCTGATAACTCAGTTGGTAAAGAATTGGGCTGCAATGCAGGAGACCCTGGTTCAATTCCTGGATCAGGAAGATCTGCTGGAGAAGGGATAGGCTACCCATTCAGGTATTCTTGGGCTCCCCTTGTGATTCAGCTGTTAAAGAATCTGTCTGCTATGTGGGAGACCTGGGTTTGATACCTGGTTTGGGATGATCCCATGAAGAAGGGAAAGGTTACCCACTCCAGTATTCTGGCCTGGAGAATTCACAAGAGTCCAATAGGACTGAGTGACTTTCACTTTGAGAATCTATCTTATGATTGAATGTTTTAAGAATATTTAGGTAGGTAAGGAGACAAATCTAAGTTTAAACTATTCATTGATAATACTATTCAGGATACCACAATAGATCTAATGGCTTAACAGGAAATCTATTTAAGAGGTAAGAAAACAGTGTGGTTGAGAACATCCTTACTAGATTCAGTCAGCCTGACTCCACAATCTCTTATCTCTCTTAGGACCTCAGTTTCTTCGTCAATAATGGTGACAGGGATGACAATGATACTTACTTGAAATGAGTCTTGAGAGAATTAAACAAACACACAGACACAGCAGTGTCTAGTATCTACTAGGTATATCAGCAGTTTAACAAGCACTATGTTAAAAAATTATCATTATGATTAATAGTTTGTTGTATGATGACTTGATTTTTCTTTGTCTGATTCTACTATTGATGGTTGACAGCACATCTCACTAGGCTTCTTAATTTGTACTGAAAGATCTTTTTGAGAGAATCTGATGGAATTTAGGTCAATCAGAGTAACTACTCCTTCTCACCTGAGTCCACTTATCACCCCAACCAGAGAACCTAGGGCTCATTAGTTGTGATAGTTGAATTACCATGTTACAAAGCATTTGCTTCTCTCGTAACTGAGAGCATTACTCTTCCTTTAGTCAATAATGTATTTTTCTAATATTTTTTTAATTTATAAAGAGAACATAATGCTCATAAATATTTTCTTGCACATAAGTGTATTTTCCCAGCCTAAATGTGTGAAACTGAAATTGTTTGGGGTTAGTAGGCTATGAACATGTATCTTTCATGTAAATTATCCAGCATAAAAAAATGTAAATGACAGGAATAAATGATATCAGACAATAAGTGTTAGTCACTCAATCACGTCCAACACTTTTCGATTGCATGGACTATAGCACACCAGGCTCCTCTGTCCATTTAATTCTCCAGGCAACAATACTGGAATGGGTAGCCATTCACTTCTCCAGGGGATCTTCCCAACCTAGGGATACAACTCTGTTCTCCCGCATAATAGATTCTTTACCACCTGAGCCACCAGGGAAGCTCCAAACAACAATCCAATGGATTAAAAGTGACACAATGCAAGTTGCTGCTGCTGCTGCTAAGTTGCTTCAGTCGTGTCTGACTCTGTGTGACCCCATAGATAGCAGCCCACCAGGCTCCCCCATTCCTAGGATTCTCCAGGCAAGAATATTGGAGTGGGTTGCCATTTCCTTCTCCAGTGCATGAAAGTGAGCCCTCCTTAATTACTACTGAGATTTATCACCTATTAAAATATATATAGGGCATTTTATATTTTTTCCTCTTTATGTTATATGTCAAAATACTTTGTCATTTTTCTGCTTGTTGTTGTCTTTTTTTTCTTAATGGGGTGTGGTCAGTTGCTAAGCTATATTTTCAGAAGAGAAAGCTTGCTTATTGCAGGAAGATTTTTAATTTCTTTCTATCTTGATATATCCAAAGCCTGTAAGAGTAAAATAACATAAGCAATAATACATTTTGTGCAAGTTACAACTACAGCATTTAGTATTATGCCAGTTTGCATAATGTTTTAATAAAGTTTTGTTCTAGTCACTTATGCATAATGACACCTTAATTTCAATGTACATGATTAAAGCTGTATCCTAAAGGCTGTTTAGTTTATTATGAAACTTTTGTGGTGCTGTTGTGAGCTGTTTTATAAACTTTATCACTTCAGTATTTTTTTAAGTTATTATTCTTTATTTTTTCTTTAAAAAATTATATGGACCTGTGTTTTTGCTTTTCTGATCATTTTCACTATAGTATAATCATAAAATTTTTAAAAGTATGAAAGCAATTTTGTAGCACGCAGAGATATTTTTCCCTAATTTATAAATATCAACCAAATAATTTTACATGTCTGCATTGGGTTATCTATATAATTCCTTAATATTACTGTAATATAATTTATAACACAATAATATACCTGTGTGTTATACTATACCAGTATAGTATACACTGCTGCTGCTGCTGCTAAGTCACTTTAGTTGTCTCTGACTCTGCGTGACTCCAGAGACAACAGCCCACTAGGCTCCCCCGTCCCTGGGATTCTCCAGGCAAGAACACTGGAGTGAGTTGCCATTTCCTTCTCTAATGCATGAAAGTGAAAAGGGAAACTGAAAGTGGAAGTGAAGTCGTGTCCGACTGTTAGCGACCCAATGGACCACAGCCTACCAGGCTCCTCCACCATGGGATTTTCCAGGCAAGAGTACTGAAGTGGGTTGTCATTGCCTTCTCTGATAATATACACTGCTGTTGCTGCTGCTGCTAAGTCGCTTCAGTCGTGTCCGACTCTGTGCGACCCCATAGACGGCAGCCCACCAGGCTCCGCCATCCCTGGGATTCTCCAGGCAAGAACACTGGAGTGGGTTGCCATTTCCTTCTCCAATGCATGAAAGTGAAAAGTGAAAGTGAAGTCGCTTGGTCAGTGTCTGACTCTCAGCGACCCCATGGACTGCAGCCTACCAGGCTCCTCCATCCATGGGATTTTCCAGGCAAGAGTACTGGAGTGGGGTGCCATTGCCTTCTCCGGATAATATACACTAGAATAGCTAAAATTAAAAGGACTACCAAGAACAAGTGTTGGCAAACTCTAGAAGAAAAATCTGAATTTTTCTTTCTTTGTTACTGTTTCAGTTACTAAGTCATGTCCAACTCTTTGTGACTCCATAGATTGTAGCCCACCAGTCTCCTCTGTCCATGGAATTCTCCAGGCAAGAATACTGAAGTGGGTGGCCATTCACTTCTTCATTCTTTGTGTGAGTTTCAACTGGTACAATTACTCTGGAAAAATATTTGACCATAACTACTAGAGGTATATATTGTCTGTCAATTCCTATGACCAGGTACTATCATTTCAGGGTTTTTGCCCAATGGAAGTGGCTCTTGTACACTAAACACCATGAATGTTAGTTTTAGCTTTATTTAATATAGCCTCAAACTTGAAGCAGGCTGCATTTATTTTATATTGCTGTGTAACATATGATCATGAATTTAGCAGCCTAAATAAGCAGAAGTTTATTATCTCAAAGACACTTTTGATCACAAGCAGGATACAACTTAGCTGAATACTCTGCTTTGATTATCTAAAAGCTGCAGCTAGGGTGTTGTCCATGTTGGCTTTTCCATCTAAGGCCCAGGGGCCTCTTTAATATTTACTTGGTAGGTGAGAGCATTCACTTCCTTAGGATTTCAAGAGAGAGAGAGAGCCTGAGGATTTATTTGCTCAGTCTCCCTGGTCATCCACAGTTTCTAGAGGGTACCAGAAGTTCTTTGCCATGTGCTCAACTCAACATAATGGCTTATTTCATCAGTCTAGGTAAGAAAAAAAAGAGGTGACTAAGAATATGGAGTCATATAGGAGTGATACCTATTCATCTCTGCCATGTTTTAGTGGTTAAAAGTAAATTAGGGAGAATTGACATCTTTATCATTATGTAATATCCCTTTTTATTCCTGGTAAGTTTCCTTACTCTGAATCTGCTTTATCTGAAATTTATATAGGTACTACAACATTTTTTTTTTTATTAGTGTCAACATGTATGTCTTTCTCCATTTCTTCACGTTTAATCCCTCTGTGTCATTATGTTTAAAATGAGTTACTTGTATACAATATAGAGCTAGATCTTATTGTTTTTCAATCCATTCTTATAGACATTTATTATTATTTTCATTCTTGTATATAGACCATTCAAATTTAAAGTGAAATTTTATATAAATAGCTGGACTAATACATATCATATTTGTAAATGTTCTCTACTTGTTGTTGTTGTTGTTTCTTTTTTTTTCTACTATTTTTCTTTCTTCTCTGGTTCTAATTGAATCATTATTTGAAATTCTCTTTTTTTTCCTTAACCAATGCATTATACTTCATTTATTATAAATTTCAGTGGCTGCCTTAAAGTTCATCAAATACATTTCCAACTAATCTATATCCACTTTTCTATGGCTAAAATAGTTTCCTTTCCATTTCCCAGACTCACAGTTATCACCTATCAATCATCATTTGTTTTAGGCAATACAAATGGAGCTTCTTTTTCCTCCTACAGAATAATAGCTATAAATTGTATAGCTAATAAATGTCATTATTTTTGGAATAAGTATCATTTACTGAATATCTGTAATACACAACTCAGTATTCTACAGATTTTAGATTATGGGGTAGGGAAAAGTTTGGGAAAGAATTTCATGAAGATTAGTAGTAATGAGTGGCTCTTTTTGGATATAAAATTTCTATCTGGTAAAACACTCCCTGGCATTTTAATAATTATACAACTTACAAACAACTTTGCTGATTGCAAATATTTGACATATTGATATTTGTTTTGGAAAGTGGCACAAATAAATAGTAGAATCTCTTCTAGGGGAATAGGAAAAGTGTTTGGGATTTATCACTTAATCAACTAATGCACAAACTCACCCCTGCTGACCACCTATGCTGTCACTTTACTGTACTTTGCTTTTCAGGCTTTGGAATGACCTTAACTTATTCATCTTGACAACATCCTGGTATTTAACAAAAGATTTATTGAAAAACTTATTTCAATAAATATTTTCAATGAATACCTGGTATCTAACGAAAGACTTACTGAATTATTTAAGACAAATAATTAAAACATGTAAAATTAAGAATAGGCTATGTAAGATTTATCTAATATTTGGAAAACCTGGTGTCCTTACAAATATGATGCTCTTAGACAACAGGAATATTTAATTTAAATATATTTCCTAAATACCAAAGAGACAAACACATACAGTTATGTTTATTATACCTTATATTAAATAGTTATGTTTAGGTTGTTATGCATGTAGCAAAAAGGTATTCCCAACCTTAATTAGGATCTTTCTCAAAAGCCTTTCTTAATATGTTCTCTAGTGAAAATTGTATTTTTATTTTAAAATAATGAATCAAGACCCAGAATACAGAGTACCTAGTGAGAAATATCAGTTTAACTCAGTTTTACTCAGTGGAGGTTTGGTGCATACCAATAGATATTTTTCCCTGTATTTAAGCCACATTAAGAATGTCAATATATTATACTTAGCATTTTAATGTTAAAGTCATCCAAGCTGTTCCAATTATCCAGAGATAAGCCTTAAAAAAAAGCACAAGCTAACAAAAATTTCTATAATATATGTTTTATTTTATCAACAAATAAACAGTTTCTGCTCAGCAATTTCAAGTTACCATGTTGCTTAACTTGTTCAAGCTCATTTAAATTCATTTATTTTTCCAAATGTCAGCAATAATCTAAACTGTTCCACATCACAGACTGCTGACGGTTGGTATGTAAGATAATAAAGAATTATATTCACTTGGGGCAGTAAAACGCATACATTTTCCAAAATGTATCACATAATTTAGATATTAGTTTGTCACTGTGATTTTTCAATTCATTCTTCATAGAGTTAATGTAACTGAACTGATGCTTCTGCTCACAGATGTCAACAGAAATGTTAACTATCTCCATACAAATTGGTGTGTAGGCCAGTGCATTTTGCTATCCCAGAGTAGAATATATGGAGAAATAAAAAAACATATATGTTGCCCACTTCAAAAGAAATCTTTCACATTCCATTTTATTGTGACATAATGCTATTTGAATGGGGTAGGAAAGGAGCTAAGGTTTTTTTTTTTTTTTTTTTTTTTTCTTCCCTCCCAAGGAAATTTTGTCATTAAAACACTGGAGCTATCAATCTCTTGTAATTCTAGCTTTATGAGTGAAAAAACTATCAAAAGAAGAAAATCTAAATTATTTTATTTTCCCTGAAGAAAATATTTGTGTGTAAATAAAGAAGCATAAAATTAAATAATGATGTTAGTTACTAATGTCACATATTTTCCTATAGTCTTTTGTTCAGGAATCAAATGACATTATAATTTTTTTAGAAATCCCCAGTAATGTCCCTTATATATCTTTATCTCTCCATCAATATAATGTTGGACCTATTGCTTTCAGAAAAGTTCAGTCAGTTGTAAAAGAATGAAACTAGAATACACTCTAACACCATACACAAAAATAAACTCAAAATGGATTAAAGATCTAAATGTAAGACAAGAAACTATAAAACTAGAAGAAAACACAGGCAAAACACTCTCTGATGTGAATCATTGCAGGATCCTCTATGACCCACTTCCTAAAGTAATGGAAATAAAAGCAAAAATAAACAAATGAGGCCTAATTAAACTTAAAAGCTCTTGCACAATGAAGGAAACTATAAGCAAGGTGAAAAGATAGCATTCAGAATGGGAGAAAACAATAGCAAACAAAGCAACAGACAAAGAATTAATCTCAAAAATATATAAACAACTTGCAACTCAATTCCAGAAAAATAAGTGACTCAGTCAAAAAATGGGCCAAAGAAATAAACAGACATTTCTCCAAAGAAGACACAGATGGCTAACAAACACATGAAAAGATGCTAAACATCACTCATTATCTGAAAAATGCAAATCAAAAGCACAATGAGGTACCATCTCATACCAGTCAGAATGGCTGCTATCAAAAATTCTACAAACAATAAGTGCTGGAGAGGGTGCAGAGAAAACGGAACCCTCTTACACTGTTGGTAGGAATGCAAACTAATATAGCCACTATGGAGAACTGTGTGGAGATCCCTTAAAAAACTGGAAATAGAACTGCCATACAACACTGCAATCCCACTGCTAGGTATGCACACCAAGGAAACCAGAATTGAAAGAGTCACGTGTGCCCCAATGTTCATCGCAGCACTGTTTATAATAGCCAGGACCTGGAAGCGACCTAGATGTCCATGAGCAGATGAATGGATAAGAAAGCTGTGGTACATATACACAATGGAGCATTACTCAGCCATTAAAAAGAATACATTTGAATCAGTTCTAATGAGATGCATGAAACTGGAGCCTATTATGCAGAGTGAAGTAAGCCAGAAAGAAAAACATCAATACAGTATACTAACACATATATGGTATTTAGAAAGATGGTAGCGATAACTCTGTATGTGAGACAGCAAAAGAGACACAGATGTATAGAACAGTCTTTTGTACTCTGTGGGAGAGGGTGAGGGTGGGATGATTTGGGAGAATGGCTTTGAAACATGTATAATATCATATAAGAAATGAATCACCAGTCTTGGTTTGATGCAGGATACAAGATGCTCAGGGTTGGTGCACTGGGATGACCCAGAGAGATGGTATGAGGAGGGAGGGGGGAGAGGGGATTCAGGATTGGGAACACGTGTACACCTGTGGTGGATTCATGTTGATGTATGGCAAAACCAATACAGTATTGTAAAGTAAAATAAAGTAAAATTAAAAAAAAAAATGCAAAAGAGACACAGATGTAAAGAACAGACTTTTGGACTCTGTGGGAGAAGGTGAGGGTGGGATGATTTGAGAGAATAGCATTGAAACATGTATATTATCATATGTGAAATAGATCGCCAGTCCAGGTTCAATGTGTGAGACAGGGTGCTCAGGGCTGGTGCAGTAGGATGACCCTGAGAGATGGGATGGAGAGGGTACTGGGAGGGGGATTCAGGATGGGGAACACATGTACACCCATGGCTGATTCATGTGAATGTATGGCAAAACCCACCACAATATTGTAAAGTAATTAGCCTCCAATTAAAATAAATTTTTAAAAAAGTTCAGTCAGATAAACTAAATCATGCTAGTTTTGTATTTCCTCAGTATCCTTCAATAAAATTTTTAAAGTTCTAAAAGTTCTCAGGGCAATAGCAGTGAAAAGCCTAAAGTGATGGATCTTAATTTTTTTCATTGATTTCTTACTTATTCATTCTTCTTGCCCAGATAAGATGTTAACTCATTCTTTAGTGAACTTCTTGCTCTTTTCCTTATCTGAACAGTGCAAATCCTACTCTTCTGAAATACTTCAGCACCACTTCTGTAATTCTGTTGCTGTACCTATCACATCATGTTAAATTTTTTTTCAAGAATCTTCTCAGAATCTAAACTTTTTTTATTTCAGCCTCAATTTCTGGAGAAGAATAACTGAACACCTTATGGAGTTCTTGCCAGGCAAACTCCTTCTGTGAATGTTTCATATTTTGTTGGCTGTTCCCTTGATGATATATGACATTCCTAGGTTTTGATCTTGAGTTTTAAGGGAATAAATGTTGTCACTTTCACAATTCATATCTCATAGTTTTAACTCTATAATTTTTAATATAGCATGTTAGAGGTTTGAAGAGCCCTTCATAAAAATGCCCAATTTTATAGATGATGAAACTAAGTCACTCAAAGGCTTAAACATCTTCTCTAAACCCTAATTTCCTCATCTTCAAAAATGCAAACAAACAAACAAAAAACTTAACTAAAGAAGTTATTCTAAGAAGTAAATGTATACTTAAGACATGGCAGGTAGTAAGCATTCAAGCAACAGTATGCACCTGGATTATTTTTCTAACAATATGTCAATAGTTTTAGAAACTCTCATTTATTGTTTCTTTGTTGAGTACATTCAGCATGTTCCCCCCCAAATGAAAACCTTGCCTTTCCTGTTAACATTTACATTTGCCTGTCAATTCAATAATATCCTCCTAACCGGTTTTTCATGGAAATGACTGTCCCCAGGCTGCAGATCCTGCTGTGTTCTGCAGAACTCTCCTGACTCTTTGTGTCATATCCATAACAACCTCATCTCCTGTGCAATGGCTGTGCATTTTCAAGTTTGAGTCAATATGGCAGACTCATAGATAGAACTCACATGGCAGCTTAAACAACTTTGATAGCTTTCACATCTTGCTCTCACACTTTAATTTGTTAAAATTATCTTTTTCTTCATGTCTTTCTGGTTGTCCATTGAATTATTATTATTTGAGAATTAAGATTAATAGAGGATTGAGATCTGGGAACACATTAATATTGAGATTACCTAGTACATGCTTTGATTCCACACTCTCTAAATTATATTTTGTACAATTATAACAAAATAAACATTTATATAACCGTTTTGTTGAAATCTGTCTCATCCATTAGGTTGTAATTTGTGGAGAGGACATATACCAGGCATATTCAGTTTATTCTAGTCCTGACACATGGCTAGATCTAGAAAACACCTGACTATTTGATGATTTTTTTTAACATTATTTGCACTCTTTATTTCAGCTTGAAAAATGAAAATTATTATGCAACCATGTGTCTTTCTTTTATTTCAAACCAGTTATTGGTTTCTTCAGTCATTGATAATTTTCTTTAGCTTTGATTACTAATTGTCCTCATTATCTTGCATCAGATATGTTGGTTTCTAAACATAAGTGAAAATAGAATCCAGGTGCATTATAATGATAGATTTGTAGTTTATACAAAGGAAAATATTCATATCAGGTATATCTAGGTAGACTATTTTAAAAAATATTTGTATTAATTATTAGTATCTGCTTATATATGCATAATTACTTCCTTTTAACAACTGTCTGTTCAGTGTATAAGAGCTTTTATAATGTGGTTGTCTCCTAAATACTCACTTGAATAAATAGCTGTGTGATTGGCAAGCTACTCTTGTCCATATTTTCTCGTGTATGAGAGATAACATATGTCTTTAGCCACTGAGGGCCAGTGAATACTGTCAAAGGGGCACTTTTGAGCAACATTGTTTAGCATCACACTGTAAATTCTCTCAACCAATAAATGGTGCCTTCTCTTTTGAAGCAAATACTGCCTTTCTTTGGTTGTCTCACTTTCTTCTGATTTTGAGAGACTTTGGCCGATACTGGAACACAAGAGTTCAAGTGGTAGTGGTAGACCTGCACCAAATAAACAATGAATAGGTATCAAGTTCAATGTTAAAATACAACATTTAGAGTGCTTAAAAAAATGCTTTGTAAAAACAAAAGAAAGATGAGCAATCCAATACTGAGGCCTTCAGAAACAACAGAGTAACACGGGGAGGCCAGTAATTACATGGAACATTTATGGAAACATCTCTAACCTACAGCATATCATAACTCACAGAAATTTGGTGATGAGAATGTATGGATTACAAGCAGCCCTGCAACCCACTCTCTCCCTTTTATGCTCTGGGGGGGAAAATCCATTTACATTCCTTTGTAAACTTTTTAATAAAACCTCATGTAAAACGTATTAATTACACTTACTAGCAGGAGGAGTTCTTATCTATGGACTTTCTTTAATGGTATATACCTGGTCAAGCTACATTGATTGTTAGAAATATATCTCCCATTTATAGATTTATTTGGGCATTTCTAGCTAGAGAATATCATAATGGTTTGGAACTAATGGAGTATAACAATAGAGATGTTTTATAAAGAAAATGGTTTCCTTTGTGCTAGCACCATAGCTTTCACAGAAATGTTAAAACTCAATCAGAATGCTACCTAATGCTAGATTAGCAGAGTTGTGATGACAGTCTTGGATTTTTGTATTTTTCACATGCCTTAATATTGCCCCTGTCATTGAATTCTCAGTGTAATGAACAGAACTATGATTTCTGTAAGTATGATTTGAGAATTCTATTCCTTGCATTTTCTAATGTAAGATACCTGGAAGACACGTCCACAGGCCTATGCCATAAGAAACATAGGTTGAACTTTGTTATGGATTGCATTGTGACCTCGTTACAATTCATATGTTGAGCTCCTAACCCCAGTGCCTGAGAATGTAACCATATATTGAGATATGTTATTTAGAGTAGTTGTGATAAAGTTAAAATGGGGCCATGAGGGTGGAGCCCTAATCCAACATGGCTGGTGTCCTTATAAGAAAAGGAAGAGACACCAGGTACTGGTGTATACAGAGAAAAGGACAGTGGCAAGATGGATACCTGCAAGACAAGGAGAGCAGCCTCAAGACAAACTAAACGTGAGACACCTTGACTTTGGACTTCCAGTCTCCAGACTGTGAGAAAATAAATTTTTGTTTAAGCCATCTGATCTGAGGTATTTTGTTATGACCACTTCAACCAACTAATATAAACTAATTTAGTTTGCAGTCTCATTCCTAGGAACACATATTTTGCTTAAAAATGTATGCATTTAATGTGTTTACCATGTGACTCTGGTGGAAAAGAATCTGCCTGCCAATGCAGGAGACTTTAGAGACAAAGGTTGAATCCCTGGGTCATGAAAAGCCCCTGGTGGAGGGCATGGCCACCTACTCCAGTATCATTGCCTGGACAATCTGATGGACAGAGGAGTCTGATGGGCTAAAGTCCATAGGGTCACAAAGAGTTGGACACCACACTAATGAAGCGACTTAGCACAGACATATATGCACATATGCATTTAATATGGTGTATTTTCTAATCCGTGATTTAACTCAAAGTGAAAGTTTCATGGAAACTTAAAACTTTAGTTATGATAGTCTGTTATTTTACAAATTAAAGAAGGCCAAAGAAGCAAGGTGACAGACAAACTGTATGTTCCTAATTATGGTGGTGGTGTTGGTGAGATAGGCTAATACTTAACATATTTCTTTCTCACATTCTAAACTAAAGAGAAATATGAAAAAAATAAAAAGAATCAGATAGAAGTCAAAATATCATCTCTTTTACTGTTAAAGGATAACTAGAGAAATGAGCCTAATGGAAAGAAATTGGCTTTCTAAATGCATTCCAGAATTCATCATGATAATCTACCCTATCAGGGCAGTGCCAGAACATGGCAGACATTTCCAGTCACTTCTATTAACAGAGTCAGATGTTCCTCTTGAAAGAGAAGAATAGAATGCTTGTCATTTTTGTGCAAATAGCATTGAAGAAAAAAGTAATATGGAGTTGGGTCACTTCCATTATCCATTGCTGCATAGATCTTCAATTAGGATGGGGATCATGGAGAAAGATTGTCTCAGACCCAGATGGCATACAGGATGGCTTCTTCCCTAACACGTCTGAATTCTAGCCGGGTTGGCTGAAGCAATAGGGACTGCTTGGCATTTTACTGTCTCCCCACACAATCTCTCTGAGTAGCTAGTTTTATTTTTTTCCCAGTGTGGAAATCTCAGTTTTGCCAGATTCCTTAGATGGTAGCTTACTTCCCTCCAATACACAAAAATAAAACTACTAGTCTTGCTTAGTGCCTGAAATTTGAAGTTCTAGAAAGATATTTTCACCATAGTTTTGATTAAAATCATCAAAGAATGACACAAGATTCAAGGAGAGGGAAAATAGACTGCCTCTTCATGGAAGAGTGATATTAAGAATTGCAAAGCCAGGAGATATTTTTACACCAGTTTTCAAAAATAGGAACCACTAGACGATCCCAACATGCCAAGTTCATTCTTACTTAATTTCCCTCCTTGATATGGAATGAATAAAGTGTCAGTGAAAAACTATGGATGCTAAAATAGTTGGGCTTAAACTAGTATGAGCTTAAGCTAATGTAAAACAGAAAATGCAAGAGAAAGAAGAGTTTTACCCTAACAATATTAAGCTAGAGTACATAAAATTGTTAATTGCCTAATTACATTAAAGGAAGTAAATTTTTTATTTAAAATACTGTTCACATGAGTTCCTTTAATATTTATTGTCTTCTAATGCCACACTCCATTCTATGCTCTGGGGAGAGAACAAATCAAGTCATGATCTCACAGACCTTACAATTTAATATATGTATGTCTGTGTGTGTAGACGGAGTGGCTATGAGAAACAAATACATGTATAATACATAATAAAGAAACATAAAGCAAAGAAATATAAAGCGAGATGAGAGGAAGAGCATTTTCCTATCCTTTTCCTTTCTGCACATTCTTTGATCATAGCACAATCACTAATGAACAAGTTACCCTTTTCCCCTTAGTGTTCCCCCAGGTGAAAGAGAACTCTAAGGAAAGATTGTATTTTGTGTTCCAACTTTATAGTGCAGAGTCTGGATCTACTACTGGCTCAATCCGTGGCTAATTTTCATAGCCTATCAATCTGCCTTCTCTTCCCTATTTTACTGTAGAAAAGAATGCACAAATTATCTATCAACCTGCTTTAAATGTGTCCTAAAACTAGAACACTAAGCCTCTATTTTTAATAGCACATGTCTTTACATGGAACAACTTCCTGCTTCAAAATTGGGAAAGGAGTACAAGACTGTGCCACATTTTAGATTCTACATATAAGTGATATCATATGCTATTTTTCTTCCGGTTTCTGACTTATTTCACTTAATATGATGATCTCATTGAACCAGGGCCTCCTGGTGGCTTAGATGGTAAAGCATCTGCCTGCAGTGCGGGAGATCTGGGTTCGATTCCTGGGTTGGGAAGATCCCCTGGAGAAGGAAATGGCAACCCACTCCAGTACTCTTGCCTGGAAAACTCCATGGACTGAGGAGCCTGGTAGGCTACATACAGTCCATGGGGTCGCAAAGAATCGGACATGACTGAGTGACTTCACTTTCACTTTCTGGTTGCATCCATGTTGCTGTGAATGGCATTATTTTATTTTTTATGGCTGAATAGTATCCCATTATATATGTACCACATTTCTTTGCTCATTCATCTGTTGATGGATATTAGGTTGCTTCCATATTTTGGCTATTGTGAATAGCACTGCTATGAACATAGGGATGCATGTATCTTTAACAGGCAGCCTTTAATTATTAATATGTTATCTCTATTTTCCTCCCTTCCATTTTCTACTTTATTTTACCCCATAATTATATGAATCCAGTATGTAATGTTGAGCAGGTCTAAATGGTTCTAGTGTAAGTTCCACTGAAGACAGAATTTCCCCCCAAACAACAGGCGATTCTTAGAACATCAACTGAGGGTCCTACAATTCAGTTAAATTCTGATACTATGTACCTGGAGCTGGCTGAGATTTCACAGGTTAAGGGTTCAGTCCTATGAGTCTGTCTTCCCTTACTTTAGATGCCAGTCACAAACCCAGGTTGCCACCTGAGCTCTGACCAACCAACTACAGATTGGAGTTTACTATGGCCTCCTCTTTGGATGTAATAAGTTTTGGTTGCTCAGTTGTGTTCAACTCTTTGCATCCTCAAGGACTGTAGCATGTCAGACTCCTCTGTCCATGGGATTCTCCAGCCAAGAATACTGGTGTGCGTAGCCATTCCCTTCTCCAGGGGATTTTCCTGACCCAGAGATTGGACCTGGATCTCCTGCTTTGCAGGCAGATTCTTTACCAACTGATTCCAGATTGATTGATAGCTGTACTGAGCTACTGGTATGAATCAGAAGTTCCCCAAATACCCTCCTCAAGTTTAACTAAATTGTTAGACAGGCTCACAGAACTCTGATAAACAATTTACTTACTGGATTATTGATTTACTGTCAAGAATATAACTAAGGAACAGCGAGATGGAAGAGATGCACAGGGCGAGGCATAGAAAAAGGGTGCAGAGCTTCCAAACCCTCTGCAGGCTCACTACTCTCCAGGCACTTCTTGTGTTCATCAACCCAAAAGCTCTCTAAACCCTATCCTTTGGGGGATTTATGGAGGCTTCATTACACAGGCGTGATTGGCTAAATCATTGACCATTCAACCTCCAGCCCTCTTCCCTCCCTAGAAATCATGGTGATTTCTAATCACATGATCAGTTCCTCTGGTAACAAGCCCACATCCCTAGATGACTGAAGAGCATTCCAGCTGTCAACTCTTTAACATAACAAAAGACATCTTTAGCTTTCTCAACACTGAAGAAATGCCAAGTGTTTTAGGAGATCTGTGCCTTAGAAAGGGGCAAAGATCAACTGTCCCTTGCTTATTATAAATCAATATCATAAGGACTTAATAGCTACCATCTCTAATACATGCTTGATATGTACTAGACACTACCTGTTGTGTTCTGACTTTCTTATATTTTTAAATTTCATTTAATAGTGACAGTAATCTATTAAAATAGATTTTTAAACTGAGACTTAGAGAGTTCAAAGCCATGGCCATAGTGAGAGTTTGTATGTGATCAAGCCAAGACTTTAAACCAAGCCTGGCTCATTCCATAATTTTATGCAGTTAATCAGTATGTTCTTATGCTATACTTAATGATCTACTCTCAATGGAATATTTTGGATCTTTTTAAAAGTCTAGACTGGTTGATTTTCATTACAAAATTTCCCCTGTTTTAGAGTAAATTATCTAATTATCTTTGGCTTGTAGTATTTATTTATGTAAGTCAGTTCTTAATCTTTGTTAGGTCAAAAACCCTGCTGAGTATATGGAAAGAAAATATGGAAAAAACAACAAACTATGGACAGATGGACATCAATATATACAATTCAGCTTCAGAAGTTTTACAGACATTTTGAATCCTGTCCAAAATAGCTTTTCAAGTAATATTTTCCAAAGTACAAGGAGGCTATTATTTGCACACCCCAAATTAAATAGCTTTGACTCATGTATTGTGTTGACCTGAAACAGATAGACTGACAGATATTTCTCTAGCAAAATAAGTTTATTCAAGATCATCAGAGAAGCAATTCAGAGAATGCAGCCATGGCCAGCACCACCCAAGTCCTTATACAGCAAGGGAGAAAGACTGCTCTTACAGAGAGGAAAAGGAAGGATTTCAGTCAACAGAGTCCATGGCTTTCCACTCGCTGAGTCCTTGCCAGGAAAGATGAGTCTTTATCTTGTTAGGCTCTGCTATCTTCTCAGGGTCTGAGAGTGCTCCTTTCTGGTCTCCTAACTCTAATTGAGGTTTCCCTTTATCACCTCTTCACAGTTGTAACATAGTGCTACTTTACATTTTGTATACATCATTAATGTCTTTATCATATCAAAAATTCAGTTTTAACTAAGTGAAACTAGGTCACAGGCTCAAAGCCTTCAGCAGGAAATGCTCTCCAGCTATAATTGAATAATATTGCTTTTTGTTTATACTCTTATTTGAGGGGCACTTGAGAGCTTTACAAATATTACCTCACTTACTAACAGTGTCCTATGTCATTGATACAAAATTTTCTTATAAACAAATAATTTAAACTTAAAAAGTAGGTTAATAAAAAGAGGTAGTGTAAAGTATTGTCAAAAGATTATTAATGTGGTCAGTCAGTTCAGTCACTCAGTCATGTCCAACTCTTTGCAACCCCATGGACTGCAGCATGCCAGGCTTCCCTGTCTATCACCAACTCCTGGAGCTTACTCAAACACATGTCCATCGAGTCAGTGATGCCACCCAACCACCTCATACTCTATTGTCCCCTTCTCCTCCTGCTGTTAATCTTGGATTATTAAAATTTGAGAAATATTTTCTTAATGAATGCTAAGTAACCTTGCATAAAATATATAGGCCACACTTTGGGTGATTTATTCTTTTTTAATATTAATTATCATCTTGGAAAAGATTGTGTCTCTTAGTAATAGAAGATGGTTATTAGTTATATGGGGTTTCCCTGGTGACTCAGCAGTAAAGAATGCTTGCCAGTGCAGAAGATGCATGTTGGATCCCTGTGTTGGGAAGATTCCGATTCCAGGAAGAAGGAAACGGAAGCCCACTCTAGTATTCTTGCCTGGGAAATTCCGTGAACAGAGGATTCTGGTGGGCTACAGTCTATGGGGTCACAAAAGAGTAGGATGCAACATAGTGACAACAAAACAACAACTTATCTATATATTCCCGTGTTTTTGCCTTTAAAGAGAAGTATAGTGTGAAGAAAGCAGTGAGTGTGAAGTATTCCACTGAAAGTCGTAGCAGTGCTTCCTCAGTTGTTCCTATGCCATCTGTGACGTCCTCATGAAAGAATTTGAGACAGAGAAGGAAAGTTGGCTGAAAGTGATAATACTGGCATATTTGTGGCCAACCCTTACAGACTGAAGGAAAAGATATTATATTCAGCTTTCCATTCTTAACACACATACCACAGTTTACTAATACTTAGCCATTTTCAGTTTTACTCTTTCAACTGTATTGTATATACACATATGTATACACACATAAATTGTATATTTAATGTGCAGTTTTATGTATATAACTAACAATTTTTTTTTTAATCTAGAAAGAAATACAAGTCATAAGATTCGAACAAAGTTATAGGAGGATTCATACTTTGCAGACATCAATTCTAGTTGAGATTATATCTCATGGAAAAGTTTGCTTCAGGAGGGAATTTGAGAAATGAGATCAATTTCTACAGGGGAAAAGTATTATGGAAGAGCTGCAGTCTCAGGCCACCAAAGCAACATCATTAAAGACATCAATAAAGGAAAAGTGAATGACATTCTTAGAAGCTCAGAATAAAATTTCATAACATCACTTTTTTCCCCAAAAGAATGCCATGCAATAGGAAAGTAATCCATTTATCTTCATAATCATAGTTAAGGAGCTGTGAGCATTTAATTTATATAAGAGGACACAACTGTAATATTCATGGATAATGTAAATAAAAAAATTTTTTTAATCTATAAAGCAAGAAGGGAGAAGAAGAGAGGAGGTATAAGCATTAACTTTTTAATAGATGGCTAAAATATTTTTTTGAAAATGTAATTTTAAAGGAATAAATAAAATTAAATTTAATGTTATCTTTAAAAGCTGCAAGTTTTTAATGATTCCTTTTTTTAAAGAATGAAATTTTAGCATCCAGTATCTGTAGGATCCCCAATGTAGTTAGTGTGTTTGAAGTAATCATTCTCAAAACATACCAAATGAAGATTTTAACTTACATATTCATCTCAATAAAATGATTTTCTCTGTCATTGCTCTTCATAACTTTTAAAAAAAAATCTAAAAATGATATTTTTCAATTTGTTGTTTAATAGTGAACATGTAATTGGGACTTCCTCCATTGCAAATTTATTTCATTTACAACCACTAAGAACTTCTTTAAGGTCAAATATCTTGCTTTGTTCCAATAGCCCATCAAAATAATCAATGAAACCTATACATTAGGTTAATATGAGTTTTCTAGTCACCAAAAGAAATTCGTTACCATTTTAAAGCAGCTTTGTTTTTCATTTTGAAATAAAATTATGTCTTAAGGATTTAGCAAAATAAAATGTTTACATTTAGATTATTGTTTTCATTAAAGCATCAGCTTTAAAATATGTAAGTATCTTTTCAGTTTGGTTAAAGACTGAAGCTTACAATTAAAATGTCACAAGATTGCCTAGGTTGATAGTGAAGCCTTGAAAATGGATTAAACAAGGCAGAGATTGGGAAAAGGGAAAGAAGCAATTTACTGAAGCTAACAAAATTGACTTATTTCAATATGCCTATTTGCTATGCCAGCAGGGAATAAAAATAGAGGTACTGTACTTTCAAGGTGAATCCAAAAGAAAAGGCCTTGTCCTTTGGAAATGAAAGCTCCCTAAATAGGGCCAACCTTGATGCATTAGAAGAACTGTGCTATCAGGATTGCAATAAAAATGGTTCAAACAGAGATTAGGGGAAAATATTATTTCTAACAGGCATGAAAATAAGAATTTTCTGTTTTATAGGTCTTAAAATAAACTTTGCAAAAAATAATAAAATGAGATGAAATGCAAAGTAGATTGTCTCTGTGTTTTGCCATTTTTCTCAATATACCTTATTGAGAAAAATACTAAATTTCCATGTCTTCAGCAAAATTGTTCCAAATTCAAAACTCTTCAAAGTTTTCTATGTCCTTAGCCCAGAAGGAAATGCCAGAATTATTCTTCAGCTCTTCCATCTCAATTAAACCCTTGCATATTCATGATCAAAGGCTTTTACTATTCACATGCCAGTCCATTTGTGTGAATAAACTTTGTAGTCTTCATTAATATAAATATTAATACGTGCTGAGTGACCACAAATATTAAATAGCTAGATCTATAATATCATAGGGTTCCTCTATGGATGTGAGTGAAAAACGGGAGGAAAGGTTTTGTTTTTTCCATTTGCTGTGCTTGACATCTGTCAGGCAATTATGATTGTTATACATTAAAACACACTCAAAAACCAGACAGTTTATTAACAGATCCTTAGCTTGGTGAGGGATCTTAAATGCATACCATAAGAGACCTGGAAAGGATCTTGGAAAGCTTACAATTGCTCTAGAGAGAAATAAGACACAAGGCTCAGAAGTCTACATTTTGACCAATTTGAACTACATAAACTTTAGTAAGAGACAAATCAGGAATTTGCTTTGTGTTGCTCTACAAAGCAGAACTAAGGTTAGGGAGAATATTAAACAGAAAGATGATTATTATAACATTGATTTATTTACCAAATAGTTTTTGAACACCTGCCATGTGTCAAACACTGATCTGAAAAGCAAAGATATAGCAAGCACAAAGCAAACCAGCACACAAACAAATAAAGCAGGTAAGAATCACTGCCCATGGGGAGTTTACATTCTGGTAAGGAAAAGTTGAATTAATGGGCATCATTATTAAAACTATTGAAGCAGAAGGATGGATGATCATATTTAAGTATATTGAGGAAGGAATTTTATACTTGGGGTGAAAGTTGACTTTCAATAGTCCATCAAAGAGCCTGTGCATTTATGTAACTGAGCCACCAGGGAAGTCCATTTATATAACTAAATCATTTATTTCTGCTGCACTGAATTATTCCCTCATGCTTCTTTTGTTTTAAAAACATATTTATATTCATTAATTATATTTAGATCAAAATTTCTCAGTAAACCAGAATGACACTTACCTAAATTATTTATTTATCATGACAAACACTAATATACTATTTTTGTGGGTGATACTGTTATCAATAATAATAATGATACTCTCATATATTATCTTGGAAATGACTTGTGGAAATAATTGAAAACCAGTATTCAGAATTGAGAAATTATAAGAAGCAGAAAGTCTGTAAAAATAAAACTAATTTTATTTTAAAATATCTCTGTTCAGGAGATATCCATTAATGCTTAGTCATTTGTGCTAGAGTAAAGCAAAACTGCAATAAAAAAGGAAATAATACAAATAACAATAGGAATAAATCTATAAGATGGATTGTACATATCTAGTAAGATGATCCAAGCTTTCAGATAGAAGTGCTTAAGAAAAAAAAAAAAATGACATGTTATTGTAAAGCTGTGAAGCTAGAAATTGCATGACTTGCAACACAGTAACTCCACCTGTAGCTTTTAGATATAGATAAGCTCTTTCACATGGACACTGGAAAAAAAAAATTGGCATAAATATTCAAAGCATTGATTTTAAAATATCAAATCAGTAGAATCAACTCAGAGTTTTACTAATAAAAGAAGCCCACCCCCCCAAAATAAAAAATAGTTGTAGAAACAAATACTAGTTTGTGGGAAAAACAATCCTTATAACTACATACATCCATGTTGAATGTTGAAAAATATATTTGATTAAAAAAGCAAGTCAGAGAAAATAGTTATATATATATATAATATAAAATGTTTTACATAATATTTATTTATAATGGTACAAAATATATTAAAAATTGAAGAAAAGGGGTAGGTAAGATGTGTATAAGAGACAGCTGTCTGTTCAGTGTATAGAAAAATTGTCTCTGTAAAACTAAAGGAACCACCCAATAGTGAAGTATTTACTATTATTATTATAGCTACATAGTAGTGTTTTTAAAAGTAAATTTAGATGTTTAAATGTATACATCATATAAAATGCACTTATTAGGCGGTCCTAAGATGGTGGAGGAATAGGACGGGAAGACCACTTTCTTCTCCACAGTTTCATCAAAAGAACATTTAAACGCTGAGTAAATTCCACAAAACAACTTCTGAATGCCAGCAGAGGACATCAGACAACCAGAAAAGCAGCCCATTGTCTTCGAAAGGAGGTAGGAAAAAATATAAAAGACAAAAAAAGAGATAAAACAGGTAGGGACAAGGCTTTGTCCTGGGAAGGGAGTCTTAAAAAGAGAGAAGTTTCCAAACACCAGGGAACACTCTCACTGCCAAGTCTGTGGCAAGCCTTGGAAACACAGAGGGCAGCATAACAGGGAGGAAAAATAAATAAATAATTAAAACCCACAGACTACAAACCCAGTGGTAACTCTCCCAGCGGAGAAGCAGCGCAGATGCCTGCACCCTCCACCAGCAAGCGGGGGCTGGGCAAGGAGGCGTGGGCTGCATCTCTTAGAGTAAGGATCTGGCCTGAATGCCCTGAGAGCAATCTGAGTGAACTAACTTGGGCTAGCAAAACAGACTGTGGGATAACTACCATGAGAAAACACAGCCCTAACCTAAGACACCGACAGGCCCACGCACAGAACAAAGGACTGAACAGAGATAGCTGGCTGCAGACCATCCCCCTCCAGTGACAGGCAGCCAGAGCCGGAAGGGGACAAGCGTAACCCCAGAGAGACATTATCTACAAAACTGTAAGCAGGCTTCTTTGCTAACTAAGACTTCTTGGGGTTCTGGACAGTCAACCTCTGCCTGAGAAGGTGTGCCGGTTGTACACCCAGAAAACCGAGCAGCAGGGATGGGGGAGGCAATAAGTCACAGTGACCTCGCTTGCCAAACACCCCATCATCTGAGCTGCTCGGACCTGGGAAGGGCACAAAACACAGGCCCAAATAAGTGTGCACCTCTGAGGACTACCCGGGTGCCTGAACCTGAGCGGCTTAGATCTGGGAGGTACACGCAGCCCAGGGCCAGCCTCGGATGGTTCCCAGTGGAGCAACCTAGAGCCTGAGCAGTGTGGGCAGGGAAGGTACATGCACCGTGAGCAGGGGCAGGCCCAGTGTGGCTGAGGCACTGCGAGCACACGCCAGTGTTATTTGTTTGCAGCATCGCTCCCTCCCCACAGTGCGACTGAACAAGTGAGCCTAAAAAAAGTGTCCACCACTGCCCCCTTTCTGTCAGGGTGGAAATCAGACCCTAAACAGACCAGCAAACAGAAGAAGCTAAAACAGAGGGAACTGCCTTGGAAGTGACCGGTGCAATAGATTAAAACCCTGTCGTTAGTACCGACTACATAGGAAGGGGCCTATAGATCTTGAGAAATATAAGCCACACCAAGGAACTATCCGAAAATGAACTGACCCCATAATACCCACAACACCAGAGAAAGTCCTAGATATATTTTTACTATTTTTATGATAACTCTTTTTTTATTTTTATTTTTAATTTTAAGTCCTCTATAATTCCTTAAATTTTCACTTTTATAACATACTATTACTTTGCAAAAAAAAAAAGACCCTATTTTTTAAAAGCAAGCTTCATATATATATATATATATTTTAATACTTTTTGTGACTTTTTTCTCTTTTTTCTTCTTTAATATTACATTTTTGAAATTCCAAACTCTACTCTAAATTTTTAATCTTTACTTTTTGGTATTTGTTATCAATTTTGTACCTTTAAGAACCCAATCTTCAGTACCCATTTTACTTGGGAGCAAGATTACTGACTTGAATGCTCTCTTCCCCTTTGGACTCTCTTGTTTCTCCACCAGGTCGCCTGTGTCTCCTCCCTAGCCCCTCTCTTCTCTACCCAACTCTGTGAATTTCTGTGTGTTCCAAACGGTGGAGAACACTTAGGGAACTGATTAGTGACTGGATCTGTCTTTCTCCTTTTGATTCCCCCCTTTTACCCTCCTGGCCACTTCTGTCTCCTTCGTCTTTCTTCTCTTCTCTGTATAACTCTGTGAACATCTCTGAGCGGTCCAATTGTGGAGTGCATATAAGGAAGTGATTACTGGCTAGCTTGCTCTCTCCTCTATTGATTCCACCTCATCTCATTAGGGTCACCTCTAACTCCCTCCTCCCTCTTCTCTTCTCCATGTAACTCTGAACCTTTCTGGGTGTCCCTCCCTGTGGAGAAACTTTTCATCTTTAACCTAGATGTTTTATCAATGATGCTGTATAGAAGGAGAAGTCTTGAGACTACTGTAAGAATAAGACTGAAAACCAGAAGCAGGAGGCTTAAGTCCAAATCCTGAGAACACCAGAGAACTCCTGACCCCAGGGAACATTAATTGACAGGAGCTCATCAAACGTCTCCATACCTACACTGAAACCAAGCATCACCCAAGGGCCAACAAATTCCAGAACAAGATATACCACACAAATTCTCCAGCAACACAGGAACACACCCCTGAACTCCAATATACAGGCTGTTCAAAGTTACTCCAAAATCATTAACATCTCATAACTCATTACTGGACACTTCATTGCACTCCAGAGAGAAGGAATCCAGCTCCACCCACCAGAACACCGACACAAGCTTCCCTAACCAAGAAACCTTGACAAGCCACCTGTACAACCCCACCCACAGCGAGGAAACTCCACAATAAAGAGAACTCCACAAACTGCCAGAATACAGAAGGGACACCCCAAACTCAGCAATATAAACAAGATGAAGAGACAGAGGAATACCCAGCAGGTAAAGGAACAGGATAAAGGCCCACCAAACCAAACAACAGAGGAAGAGATAGGGAATCTACCTGATAAAGAATTCCAAATAATGATAGTGAAAATGATCCAAAATCTTGAAATCAAAATGGAATCACAGATAAATAGCCTGGAGACAAGGATTGAGAGGATGCAAGAAAGGTTTAACAAGGACCTAGAAGAAATAAAAAAGAGTCAATATATAATGAATAATGCAATAAATGAGATCAGAAACACTCTGGAGGCAACAAATAGTAGAATAACAGAGGCAGAAGATAGGATTAGTAAAGTAGAAAATAGAATGGTAGAAATAAATGAATCAGAGAGGAAAAAAGAAAAACGAATTAAAAGAAATGAGGACAATCTCAGAGACCTCCAGGACAGTGGTAAACACCCAACATTCGAATCATATGAGTCCCAGAAGAAGGAGACAAAAAGAAAGACCATGAGAAAATACTTGAGGAGATAATAGTTGAAAATGTCCCTAAAATGGGGAAGGAAATAATCATCCAAGTCAAAGAAACTCAGAGAGTCCCAAAGAGGATAAACCCAAGGCAAAACACCCCAAGATACATATTAATCAAATTAACAAAGATCAAACACAAAGAACAAATATTAAAAGCAGCAAGGGAAAAACAACAAATAACACACAAGGAGATTCCTATAAAGACAACAGCTGATCTTTCAATAGAAACTCTTCAAGCCAGGAGGGAATGGCAAGACATACTTAAAGTGATGAAAGAAAATAACCTACAGCCCAGATTACTGTAACCAGCAAGGATCTCATTCAAATATGAAGGAGAAATCAAAAGCTTTACAGGCAAGCAAAAGCTGAGAGAATTCAGCACCACCAAACCAGCTCTCCAACAAATCCTAAAGGGTCTTCTCTAGGCAGGAAACAAAAAAAAGCTGTATAAACTAGAACCCAAAACAATAAAGTAAATAAAGGGATCATACTTATTATAAATTACCTTAAACACAAATGGGTTGAATGCCCCAACCAAAAGACAAAGACTGGCTGAATCAATGCAAAAACAAGACCTCCTATATATGTTGTCTACAAAAGACCCACCTCAAAACAGGGGACACATACAGACTGAAAGTGAAGAGCTGGAAAAAGATTTTCCATGCAAATAGAGACCAAAAGAAAGCAGCAGTAGCAATACTCATATCAGATAAAATAGACTTTAAGGCTGTGAAAAGAGACAAAGAAGGACAATATACAATGATCAAAGAATCAATCCAAGAAGAAGATATAACAATTATAAATATATATGCACCCAACATAGGAGCACCACAATATGTAAGACAAATGCTAAAAATATGAAAAGGGAATTAACAATAACACAATAATAGTGGGAGACTTTAATACCCCATTCACGTCTATGGACAGAACAACTAAACAGAAAACTAACAAGGAAACACAAACTTTAAATGATACAATAGACCAGTTAGACCTAATTGATATCTATAAGACATTTCACCCCAAAACAATGAATTTCACCTTTTTCTCAAGTGCACACAGAACCTTCTCCAGGATCAATCACATCCTGGGCCATAAATCTAGCCTTGGTAAATTCAAAAAAATTGAAATCATTCCAAGCATCTTTTCTGACCACAATGCATTAAGATTAGATCTCAATTACAGGAGAAAAACTATTAAAAATTCCAACATATGGAGGCTGAACAACACGCTGCTGAATAACCAACAAATCAAAGAAGGAATCAAAAAAGAAATCAAACTATGCATAGAAATGAATGAAAATGAAAACACGACAACCCAAAACCTGTGGGACACTGTAAAAGCAGTGCTAAGGGGAAAGTTCATAGCAATACAGGCATACATGAAGAAACAAGAAAAAAGTCAAATAAATAACCTAATTCTACACTTAAAGCAACTAGAAAAGGAAGAAATGAAGAACCTCAGGGTTAGTAGAAGGAAAGAAATCTTAAAAATTAGGGAAGAAATAAATGCAAAACAAACAAAAGAGACCATAGCAAAAATCAACAAAGCCAAAAGCTGGTTCTTTGAAAGGATAAATAAAATTGACAAACCATTAGCCAGACTCATCAAGAAACAAAGGGAGAAAAATCAAATCAATAAAATTAGAAATGAAAATGGAGAGATCACAACAGACAACACAGAAATACAAAGGATCATAAGAGACTAC
>SJYT01014578.1:44197-84811 GCA_006410635.1 Cephalophus harveyi | reverse complement strand
TGTATATTGTCACCCTGCTTATTTAACTTCTATGCAGAGTACATCATGAGAAACGCTGGACTGGAAGAAACACAAGCTGGAATCAAGATTGCCAGGAGAAATATCAATAACCTCAGATGTGCAGATGACACCACCCTAACGGCAGAAAGTGAAGGGGAACTAAAAGGCTCTTGATGAAAGTGAAAGAGGGGAGTAAAAAAGTTGGCTTAAGGCTCAGCATTCAGAAAACAAAGATCATGGCATCTGGTCCCATCACTTCATGGGAAATAGATGGGGAAACAGTGGAAACAGTGTCAGACTTTATTTTTTTGGGCTCCAAAATCTCTGCAGATGGTGACTGCAGCCATGAAATTAAAAGACGCTTGCTCCTTGGAAGAAAAGTTATGACCAACTAGATAGCATATTCAAAAGCAGAGACATTACTTTGCCGACAAAGGTCCATTTAGTCAAGTTTATGGTTTTTCCAGTAGTCATGTATGGATGTGAGAGTTGGACTGTGAAGAAACTGCGCACTGAAGAATTGATGCTTTGAACTGTGGTGTTGGAGAAGACTCTTGAGAGTCCCTTGGACTGCAAGGAGATCCAACCAGTGCATTCTGAAGGAGATCAGCCCTGGGATTTCTTTGGAAGGAATGATGCTAAAGCTGAAACTCCAGTACTTTGGCCACCTCATGCGAAGAGTTGATTCACTGGAAAAGACTCTGATGCTGGCAGGGATTGGGGGCAGGAGGAGAAGGGAATAACAGAGGATTAAATGGCTGGATGGCATCACTAACTCGATGGACGTGAATTTGAGTGAACTCTGGGATTTGGTGATGGACAGGGAGGCCTGGTGTGCTGCAATTCATGGGGTCACAAAGAGTTGGACAAGACTGAGTGACTGAAGTGAACTGATACTTATATGTTGGAGAAGGCAATGGTAACCCACTCCAGTGTTCTTTCCTGGAGAATCCCTGTGATGGGGGAGCCTGCTGGGCTGCCATCTATGGGGCTGCACACAGTCGGACATGACTGAAGCAACTTAGCCGCAGCATACTGATATGCATATTTTTATTGCTAAGTTGTGTCCAATTCTTTTGTGACCCAATGGACTGTAGCCCTCAAGGTTCCTCTCTCCAACACATTTTCCAGGCAAGAATACTTGAATGGTTAGCCATTTCCTTATTCCCCACCCAGTGCTTGAATCCACATCTCTGACATTGGCTGGTGGATTCTTTACCACTAAGCTACCAGGGAAGGCCTTATAATGTATATTTAGAATAATACATAACATTCAAAGTCCTTATTATGTTTTTCATTTTTATTTTATATGTTATTATTTTTATTTGCATGCAATGTTAAATAACAGATCTAATCAATATTTGTGTTTGAAGGTGATGTCTGACATGTGTAATTTAAATAATTTCATCAGTGTTTCTTTTGCATACAAAGTTTGAGGTCTTGTGAGGAATGTGTTCATCAGACTTGCAAATTAGAAGAATCATTTTGGAAGGCACTTGATTGGAAAATTGGAGGCAGATAAAAGAAAATATAAGACAATCTGGAAGAAGCCTACTTTCATTTTTATTAAAGAGATGGTAAATTTCTAGTCTAGTTCTGTGACAAGGAAATGAAGAGGAAGTGTGTCTATCTTCAACTAGCAAAGTTTACTGAATAATCAATTGGACAAGGGGATTATTATTATGATTGGTGGATGGGGCTTCCCTTTACCTGGCTCAGCAGGTAAAGCATCTGCCTGCAATGCAGGAGCCTCCATGTGACCCCTGGGTTGGAAAGACCCTCTGGAGGAGGGCATGGCAAACAACTCCAGCGTTCTTGCCTGGAGAATCCCCATGGACAGAGGTGCCTGGTGGGCTACAGCCCATGGGGTTACAAAGAGTTGGACATGACTGAGTGGCTAAGAACATAACAGTATGTGTGAATGAGAAACTTAGGAAGTTTAATGTTTTTCTAGATTAAATCACCAGTTATGTTACTAGATATAAAGTAAAGAATAGTAAATGGGAAAAATCCTAGAAAGAGATAATAAAGATTCTCTAGGATTGGTTCAGTGTGAAGTGTTTGGGGTAGATTTAGACATACATGGTCAGTAGGAAGTTGGATGCATGAGTCTGGAATTTTGGCAACAAATATTATCTAGATCTCACAATTGATGACTGAAGTTTTTCTGGAAAGACAATATAAAATTAGAAGAGAAAAATATGGAAAGTTTAACACGATAGGCACTATACCATCAGAAGAAGGAGCTGAAAGAAGAGGAAACTACAAGAGATGAAGGGAAGATTGCCTGCCACACTGTGAGCCAAAAGGAGAAGGAACAGGAAGAAATATTATCCAAAGAAAGCATATGATATAGGGAGTTTAGAAAAACTGACTCTGGGACTGAGTTATGACAGAAAGATGAAGAGCAGTGAGACCTTCAAATTGGATAGAATTAAGAGACTGCACATATTTATGAGAACAAAGCATATTTAATAAATATTTAAAATAGTCTAAATATCCAAGAATGTGGGATTATATATATATTTATATATCAGTTTACAGTTATAAATCATTAAAAATTATCAAATAATAAAACAGTATTTGTGATATATATAAGATTAAATGATAAAGTGATTTTTAAAACATTACCTGCAATGCAATCCAATTCCTGTAATATAGAGCTGCAACATAATATAATACAAAGTTAGGAAAATCAATTTCTTGTTATGGAATAAAAATTCTACATTAGTACTTTTCCAAATTTATTCTATGGGTATATTTATTTGTATATTCAGAAAAAAGTAAATTTATTTATATAATATCATTTCACCTTTCCATATTCCTCAAAATGCTTAATTCTCAAGTTATCATCATGCTTTATATGAATAATAATTGTCTTTTTTGCAAGATTCTGGAGTTTTTCTATATTTACCTCTTCCAGTTCCTCTCCTATTCTCTTTTGAATATAATTCATGCAGGTCATCACATTCACTGAAGCATTATTTTTTCTCAAGTGCATCAATGATCTTGTTACTGAAAGCTCAGCTTCTCCTTGAATCAAATCTAGTAGACAGAGTTTTGGGTCAGGTCAGAAAGGACAAATTTATTACTTTGCCAGCACTGAAGAACTGATGCTTTTGAACCGTGGTGTTGGAGAAGACCCTTGAGAGTCCCTTGGACAGCAAGGAGATCAAACTAGTTAATCCTAAAAGAAATCAATCCTGAATATTTATTGGAAGGAATGATGCTGAAGTTGAAGCTCAAATACTTTGGCCACCTGATGCGAAGAGCCAACTGACTGGTAAAGACCCTAATGCCAGGAAAGATTGAGGCAGGAGAAGGGGACAACAGAGGACAAAATGGTTGGATGGCATCACTGACTCAATGGACATGAGTTTGAGCAAGCACTGGGAGATGATGAAGGACAGGGAAGCATGGCGTGCTGCAGTCCCTGCTGTATGTCCAAGAGTAAGACATGACTGAGCAACTAAACAACAAGGCAAACAGGGAAACACCAAGCTTCTGCTCTCATAAACCATGTGTCCCAACCCCAGAGGATTTGGTGAAGGGTATTTAGTGATTCAAAGATATGGTATCTGACAAGATTTTGGTGTGAGCAGAACTTTCACTCCTTTAATCTCATCTCCTCCCAAAGAAAGGCAAGGCCAAAGAATGCTCAAACTACCACACACCTGGACTCATCTCTCACACTAGTAAAGTAATGTTTAAAATTCTCCAAGCCAGGCTTCAACAATACGTGAACGGTGAACTTCCAGATGTTCAATCTGGTTTTAGAAAAGGCAGAGGAATCAGAGATCAAATCGCCAACATCTGCTGGATCATTAAGAAAGCAAGAGAATTTCAGCAAAACATCTACTTCTGCTTTATTTACTATGCCAAAGCACACACAATAAACTGTGGAAAACTCTGAAGGAGATGGGAATACCTGACCACCTAACCTGCCTCTTGAGCAACCTGTATACATGTCAGGAAGCAACAGTNTCAGAGATCAAATCGCCAACATCTGCTGGATCATTAAGAAAGCAAGAGAATTTCAGCAAAACATCTACTTCTGCTTTATTTACTATGCCAAAGCACACACAATAAACTGTGGAAAACTCTGAAGGAGATGGGAATACCTGACCACCTAACCTGCCTCTTGAGCAACCTGTATACATGTCAGGAAGCAACAGTTAGAACTGGACATGTCAAGGCTGTATATTGTCACTCTGCTTATTTCACTTACATGCAGCGTACATCATGAGAAATGCTGGGTTGGAGGAAGCACAAGCTGGAAGATTGTGGAAGAAACATCAAGATTGCTGGAAGAAACATCGGTAACCTCCGATATGCAGATGACACCATCCTTATGGCAGAAAGTGAAGAACTGAAGAGCCTCTTGATGAAAGTGAAAGAGGAGAGTGAAAAAGTTGGCTTAAAGCTCAACATTCAGAAAATGAAGATCATGGCATCTGGTCCCATCACTTCATGGCAAATAGATGGGAAACAGTGGCTAACTTTATTTTTTGGAGCTCCAAAATCACTGCTGATGGTGACTGCAGCCATGAAATTAAAAGACGCTTACTCCTTGGAAGGAAAATTATGACCAAACAAGATAGTGTATTCAAAAGCAGAGACATTACTTTCCCAACGAAGGTGTGTCTTGTCAATGCTATGGTTTTTCCAGTAGTCATGTATGGATGTGAGACTTGGACTATAAAGAAAGCTGAGTGCCGAAGAATTGATGCTTTTGAACTGTGGTGTTGGAGAAGACTCTTGAGAGTCCCTTGGACTGCAAAGAGATCCAACTAGTCCATCCTAAAGGAGATCAGTCCTGGTTGTTCATTGGTAGGACTGATGTTGAAGCTGAAAATCCAATACTTTGGCCACCTGATGCAAAGAGCTGACTCATTTGAAAAGACCCTGATGCTGGGAAAGATTGAGGGCAAAAGGAGAAGGGGATGACAGAGAATGAGATGGTTGTATGGCATCACCGACTCAATGGACATGGGTTTGGGTGGACTCCGGGAGTTGATGATGGACAAGGTGGCCTGGCCTGCTAGGGTTCATGGCGTCACAAAAAGTCGGACACTCCTGAGCGACTGAACTGAAGTGAATCTCATATCCATGGTCTTCTAATCTTGATGAGCTTCTCTGGTTCCTTTTTTCTTGCCTCAGGTGGTTTCTGGGCTGCTCCTTCCTTGTGTGGCTGTGTGCTCCTGTGCTCAGTCCTGTTTGACTCTTTGCAATCCCATGGACTGTAGCCTGCCAGGCTCCTCTGTTCATGGAATTTTCCAGAAAAGAATACTGGAGAGGGTCGCCATTTCCTTCTCTGGGTATCTTCCTGATGCAGGGATTAAAATCATGTCTCTGCAGGTGAATTCTTTATCACTGAGACAGCGGGGAAGCCCTCCCTTGATTAGCAACTGTTTGAATTGCCCTCTGGAACTGTTGAAGGTCCTGGAAGGCTAGAGTTTTGCCTTTAAAAAAATGGGGGACAAAAAGACACAGTTTCTGGGAGCCTCACAGGGCCTTGCTCAAGTTGTAATAGTGGCCAAGCTATAGACTATCACAGTGGTCCAAGAAAACACCTGCCAATACATTTAGCTTGAGTGGTGGCAGCACATGTATTTTGGAATTAGGTTAGATGTGCCATTTGAAAAGACCCTGATGCTGGGAATGATTGAAGGCAGGAGAAGAAGAGGACAACAGAGGATGAGATGGTTGGATGGTATCACTGACTCAGTGGACATGAGTTTCAGTAAGCTCAGGGAGTTGGTGATGGACAGGAAGCCTGGTGTACTACAGTCCATAGAGTCACAAAGAGTTGGACACAACTGTATGACTGAACTGAACTGAACTGAACTGGATGTGTCAAGTGAGGAAAAGAGTCACGCATGGCTCCTGGGACACTGGAGTAACTGGGTGAATTATAAATTTAAATTGCACACAGTGAAGAAAGGAACAGTTTCAGTGGGTGTTTTAGAAGCATTTTGAACATGCTAGATTTGACATTGCAATGAGGTTTCTGAAAGCAGATTTTGTGTAGTCAATTAGTTCTGTGAGTTTTAAGGTATCCTGAGAGAAGAGAAGACATGAAACTGGGTAAATTATCCTAAAGACATACTATGAATAGAACAGAAAATTGTCCTTCAAGAAACTAACATTTGGTGTTCAGTTCCATGAGAAGGAAACAGAATAGAAGATTGAGCTTGAAATGGAAAGACAAACTAGTAAAATGAGAAAATAAATCACGAGAAAATATAATTTTGCAAAAGCCAAGGAAAGGAAGTCATTAAAGTCCTATATAGCATAACATAATTTGAATCAGAAGAGAAGAAAAGCTTTAAAGGAAAGTTTAATTTTCCCATTGATTTGAATCAAAATAGGCTAACAATCAGAAAATAGGAATTTCCATCAGAATTCTAGACTTCTGCTGAGAAAGTTTCTTCACATTATTACTTCTTAGGCTCCTTATTATATCACTCATGTCCTCACTATTAGAAAGACTCTTTCAGTCATAATCTTAAAACATGATTCATCTTTTCACAAACTACAGAATTTAGGAAGTCTAGTATGACATTGGAGAAGGAAATGGCAACCCACTCCAGTGTTCTTGCCTGGAGAATCCCAGGGACAGGGGAGCCTGGTGGGCTGCCATCTATGGGGTCGCACAGAGTATATATATATATATATATATATATATACTTCTCAAAACAGAAGGATTTTTATTATAAATCCATTATACAAATGGAGAAATGGTAGTCTTGTAAATTAAAATGCTGCTACTGCTAAGTCACTTCAGTCGTGTCTGACTCTGTGTGACCCCATAGACGGCAGCTGGGATTCTCCAGGCAAGAACACTGGAGTGGGTTGCCATTTCCTACTCCAATGTATGAAAGTGAAAAGTGAAAGTGAAGTCGTTCAGTCGTGTCCGACTCTTCGCAACCCCATGGACTGCAGCCTACCAGGCTCCTCCGTCCATGGGATTTTCCAGGCAAGAGTACTGGAGTGGGGTGCCATTGCCTTCTATGCATGTATTTCCACTGTACAAAAAGTTGGAGTTTGAGTAAAACCTTGTCTGATTGATTTCTGATCCTATGCTGTAGACCATTTTGAGGTGTTTTGTAGTTTTCACGTCATTATCACCCTCTAAGATATATTTCCAAATCTGTCTTTATATTGGTCAAGTTTTAAGTCAAAACTTGTTAAATTCTAAGTTTCTTATATTAGGCAAAGTATTCCATCTATTCATTAACTCTGTAAATTTGAAAATGAGCTCATCATTAGTTTGCATAATTATAAACTAGCACATCAATATTCAGCTATTTGCTGAATAAGCTACCTAAACTATGCAATCCAAAGAATACTTTCTCTAATTTATATGTTAAGAATATGACATAATTTTATTCCAGATCCTTATCTTGCATATATTATATTTTGACTAAGGTGGTCAAGCTATTTTTATTTCATCCACTTTATACACACTTCTCAAAAGTTAGATAAAATAATTATTCAATTGTCTTCACAGTGCTTAAATGAGTTTCTTGTATGTCAGAGTAGGCAATGCATGCATGAAATTATCAATAATTTAAATAGATTTGTAAAGCTTATTCTCTAGATGGCTATATTCTTCTATTTAGTGTAGGTAAGTTACCACTACTATAGCTATCAGGGTATCTTAAAACAAAAGGAAGCTTTCTCAGAAAAGAGACAATATGATAATTGCAATCTTTCCTACTCAATTGTAGATTTTTAATGTTTACATGTTAACACAAGCATTATGTTCAATGTTAGATGGATTATGTTCTGTACCTACCTGGTTCGATGACAAGAATAAAGTGAAACACAGTTTACATACCAATGCATTTGTCACTCAATTGTTCATCTGTATTTTCCTCCACTTTTCATAGTTTAATCTACCAAAAATCTTTTGGGACATTAGAATTTAGCATATCATAATGCCTGAGGTGAGGTGAGGTGAAGTCGCTCAGTCGTGTCCGACTCTTTGCGACCCCATGGACTGTAACCTACTAGGCTTCTCCGCCCATGGGATTCTCCAGGCAAGAATACTGGAGTGGATTGCCATTTCCTTCTCCAGGGGATCTTCCCGACCCAGGGATCGAACCCGGGTCTCCCGCATCAGAGGCAGACGCTTTAACCTCTGAGCCACCAGGGAAGCCCCCATAATGCCTAACTGTGCCATTTTGGGAGCCTTTTTGTTTACCAAGCTGTGAAGATGGAAGCTTTCATGTCGGTAGGTAAGAAACATGGTATAGTGCTTGACTTAGTTTTTTCATCTCTAAAAGGGGGGAAACATGTATAACATTTAGGATGCTTGTGAGGATTAAATTATCCATATGAAATTCTTAGACTGGTTCTAGGCATGTAGATAAGTTATAGTAAAGCTAATTTTATTGCTGCTTGGTTTGCACTAAGCTCTATTTTTTATTTTTTTAAGTATACAAATGGACTTGTTTACAAAACAGACTCACAGACTTAGAGAACAAACTTGTGGTTACTGTGAGGCAAGGTGGATGGAAATGAGTGGAAGGGGCACTTAGGAAGCTTGCGGTTGACATGTACATGCTTCTGTATTTAAAATGAATATTCAACTGGGACCTGCTGTATAGCACAGGGAACTCTGCTCAATATTTATACAACAACCTAAATGGAAAAAGAATTCAAAAAATGATAGATTCATGTATATGTAAAAAAGTCTCATAGTTTTCTTCCACTGCAGCTACGATGATTGTAGTAATCTTGTATGTAATTACCGATATTTGATCTTTATTCACCTATTGAAGACTTGATTATTTTAAGTTTATTAGTTTATTTAAGTTTAAAGCATCAAATTATGTCTTGTATGTAATTCTTGTATCAAAATGTTGTGCCATTTTTCTCTTCCTCCAACTTCTACAAATTTTGAATGAAAAATACATTGATCTCCCTTCCAAAAATCTTAACTGTGTTTTTTCCCAGGACTCAAGGCAAGAGGAACATAGAGTACCAGGTTTCTTTACCAACGTTTGTTCTCTTGAGATTCGTAGCCCAGCTTGCATGTTTTATTTTTCAATAAAGAGTATAAATACCCTTTGTAGCCTACTTTTTCAAGCCCAAATCTCCGTAACCTTCTCCAGTTCATAACTATTGGTACTGACTTTCCTGTCCAAATTCTGGAAATATTTCTAGTTATTTCTTTTCCCTAAAATTTGTAGTGTCTTCCTTGCTTCTGTTGGGAATCCTATGCGAAGATTAGAGTTCATATTTTAAGAAATGGCGTGTACCAGAATTTTAATGACAGCTTCTTAAACTGATATCACCTAAGTGATCTGCCAAGCTCTGCTCACCAGGAGGAGCCACCTGCTAATTATCTTTGAACTGTTTGACTTTGCCTGATTTATGCTTGGAGGTTTCAAACCCATAGAGACATGTTATCTTTTTCATCTAATAGACACTCTTCCTACAACTAGTTAGCCTCCTGGCATCTGTATGATGTTTTTAGAATCTAAGAGGAAAGAGATCTCTGTGTTTCCAAGTGGAGATTATACTTAGTTTGTAACTTGATGTCGGAGCAGCAGCACAGCCTGCATTTCAGACACCATCCTTTACTCACTCATTTTATGAGAAGGTACAGTTTCTTTACTTTTTGATATTCTGTTTTTTTTTTTTTTTTTTTTTGCATTTGTCAGATATAGCCCTTTCAACATACAAAGAACTAAAATGAGGCCATTGACATAAATGTTCCAAGTAAAACACAAAACAAAATGGTAAGATATCAATGTGCCTTAAATACCAAACACACAGACAATACCATTGCTGGTAAGGATGTGGAGTGATAGAAGCTCTCATTAATTGCTGATGGTAATTCTAAATGGTATGGCCAGTTTGGAAAATAGAGTGAAAGTTTCTTTCAAAGCTAAGTAGAATCTTGCCGTGTGATCTAGAAATAGCACTTCCAAGTATTTACCCAACTAATCTGAATTCTCACGTCCACAAAAAATCCTGCATGCTGATAATTATAACAGTTCTGTTAATATTTGCCAAAAACTTAAAATAATCAAGTCTACAATAGATGAATAAAGATCAAAACTGTCTTACCATCTTTGGGACTTTATCTACTTACGAGAGATATGAGGTACTTTTCTGTACTAAGTCGCTTCAGTCGTGTCCGACTCTGTGCAACCCCGTAGGCGGCAGTCCACCAGGCTCCCCTGTCCCTGGGATTCTCCAGGCAAGAACACTGGAGTGGGTTGTCATTTTCTTCTCCAATGCATGAAAGTGAAAAGTGAAAGTGAAGTCGCTCTGCTGCTGCTGCTGCTAAGTCGCTTCAGTCGTGTCCGACTCTGTGCGACCCCATAGACAGGAGCCCAACAGGCTCCCCTGTCCCTGGGATTCTCCAGGCAAGAACACTGGAGTGGGTTGTCATTTTCTTCTCCAATGCATGAAAGTGAAAAGTGAAAGTGAAGTCGCTCAGTCGCGTCTGACTCTGTGTGACCCCAGAGACGGCAGCCCACCAGGCTCCCCCGTCCCTGGGATTCTCCAGGCAAGAACACTGGACTGGGTTGCATTTCCTTCTGCAATGCATGAAAGTGAAAAGTGAAAGTGAAGTTGCTCAGTCATGTCCACTTTTAGTGACTCCACGGACTGCAGCCTACCAGGCTCCTCCGTCCATGAGATTTTCCAGGCAAGAGTACTGGAGTGGGGTGCCATTGCCTTCTCCGAGGTACTTTTATAGGTGACTGATAACATTCTAAACTTGATTTATATTTTGCTTATCTGGATGTATATATGAATGTCAAAATTCACTAATCTGTACATATAAGATTTGTGTACTTTGACGTCTAAAGTTCAATTTTAAAAAAAGAGAAACAATTATTTGAAAATACTTCTTAAATTGTATACATATTTGTATGTACAGTTGAAATTTGCTTTGTTTTTATAATAGAAAACATTGCACTTTCTACAGAGCATTTTTTACTAATAAAATATCATTTTTGAGTCTGAGCTAATGACAACCATTAAATTAGCAATTCATTAAGCAGTTGAAAAATTACTTCATGCTACTGTGCACAGTACTGGCACATTGTGTCTAAGCCATTAGCCTTCAGTATTAGAGTATAGGAGTGAGAAGTACATTGGATTACAGAATTCCACAAATGAATCTGTAGTCTGAAGACATCACGAGGAGTTAAGAACTTTATGTTGGAGTAGCCTATAAATCACCTCGGAAAACTTTTGTCTAAACAGGTTGCTTATATTATTAGAAACATTTGAGACAGTAATCCATTATAATTTCCTGCTCATTCTAGACCATCCTTTTCATTGCGTAAGAGTTCACGTAGAATAAAAAGTTAAGGAATTGTTGCAACATCAAGATATTATGAAAGCCCATGATAACTGTGAAAAAACGTATAGGTTATACAAGGTGATTTTAAAAAATTTCAGCTAAATGGATGTTTCAAGAATTCTCTCTCTTCTCACTGTCCCCCTCCAAGCTACAACCCCCCCCCAAAAAAAAAAGATACCTTGTTGGAATTTGGTAAAATTGGCTGGGAAAACTTAACTGAAAAGAGAAATAATGACAGAATCCTTAACTCTATGTGTGTATGTGTGTAAGACTATTTGTAAGACTTCTAGGGAACTAAATTTGGTTTGAGCCAGTGAAATGATCTGTTTATTCTTATATCATTTCATGTAATAAAGGTATATTTATTATTATGAATATATATATTATGTAATATATAATCATATACTGCTGCTGCTGCTAAGTCACTTCAGTCATGTCCGATTCTGTGCGACCCCATAGACGGCAGCCCACCAGGCTCCACTGTCCCTGGGATTCTTCAGGCAATAACACTGGAGTGGGTTGCCATTTCCTTCTCCAATGCATGAAAGTGAAAAGTGAAAGTGAAGTCACTCAGTCATGTCCGACCCTCAGCGACCCCATGGACTGCAGTCTACCAGGCTCCTCCATCCATGGAATTTTCCAGGCAAGAGTACTGGAGTGTGATGCCATTGCCTTCTCCGAATCATATACTATGATTTATTATATCTATTCTGTACACCTAAGTCAAAGACTGTATAACAGTTTCTTGATATTTTCCTATGTAGTCCCCAAAACTGTGTAGATGCTTAAAGTAGTTCTGGGTTTTTCTGCCAGCAGAGTTACTCTCACCACCTGCTTTGGATACTCCAGAATTTTGTGTCTTTATCCAGGTTCACAAGTCTTAAGATAAATATTCAGATGTTTTCTACTTCACCATTGTTGGTGATATTAATAGAAAGAACATAAACTGTATTACAAAGTCAGACTTCCTCTTTTCCTGATCAGAGTCTAAGCTAATACTTAAAAACCAAAAAAAAAAAAAAAAAAGGACAAAAAAGAATGATCTTAAAGAGAGAAGCACCTCAAAACTAGGTGCTCTGGAGGAACAATGCAGAAGAGTATGTGATTAATGGTGAAGGCGTCTGTGACCAAACTGAAACAGAATGATTTGACTTGAACCTCACTGAGACAGAGATGGTGTATAGCTCAGGCTGTATGTAAGGGAGCAAAGGTCCTCAAACAGTATCATTAATGAATGTGGACGAAGCCCCACAGCTGGACATTTTTTTCCTCAACATTTTATGTGAAGCAAAACTTTTTAAGAGAAGGAAAAAAAAAGAAAGGAAGAAAGCACTATTTGAAAAAAAAAAATTAAAATAGAATAGCCCTTGTTAGCAGGCTGTGGAGGCAACAAAAGTACTTATGAAGCTTCCGTCCCAGGTAGGAAAACTAAAATATGTGTATCCTTTCACTTTCAAGGGTTTTCCTTGTGGCTCAGATGGTAAAGCATCTGCCTGCAATGCAGGAGACCCAGGTTTGATTCCTTGAGTTGGGAAGATCCCCTGGTTAAGGAAATGGCAACCCCTCCAATATTCTTGCCTGGTAAATCCCACTAACAGAGGAGCCCATGGGCTCCAGTCCATGGGGTCACAAAGAATCAAACACAACTGAGCAACTAACACTTCACTTTTAAATACTATGTAATAAATCCATAAATTGAATTCCTTTCCTCTTCTGAGCTCTGTTTCATATTTTCAAATCAAGTATCTCAAAATCTAGTAGAATTTTTCTGAGTCACTGCAATGTTTTCTTTGAATATAGTGCCATTAATACTATTTTATGGTAAATTCTGTGCTTATTTGAACACATCTGTTCTTGTATTAATCCAGACCAGTAGCAAAGGAACTTTAATAAAAATTATAAAGTAAAATTAAAAGTATACAAGTTAAATATATAGGACAGAGATGGAGTGATAACATTTGCTTTAGTGAGAATATGTGCTTCTTGAGATAGAAATATTGCTTTAATTCAACTTTGCATGTCTGTACTTCGTATATCACAACTTTGAGTATCATAGTTGTACAGTAAATATTTGGCAAATAAGTGATACTGCATGACTGGTTGAACATCATCTCCATGGAAAATTTAATAGAAAATTACCATTTAAGCTTTACCACACCTAGAGTAAAGCATTCCTGTACTTCGTCATTTAACATTTGGCCCTTCTCTTTCTCTCCTATTAGACATAATCGTTGTTTGATAACTTTATATTATTTTACTGTATCTTGACTACATTCTTGTGATTGGAAAAGAAAAAGTTTTAATCACTATCAGTATAATACTAAAAAAAAAAAAAAGTTTAATATTGGAGTTTACCCTGGAATGAGGAGATAGAGCTTTTACTGTAGCCTTTTTCTTACCTTTCTATGTATGCCATGATATCCTGCCTGGTGAATGCATTTATGTTGGTGTACATATACCCATAAACTTTGAATTACATCTAAGAAATTACTCTGGAATCTTTGGAATATCTTAAAAACAAATAAAGAAAAAAAAACCCACTTTATTTTCAAAGTATTATAGGATATTTTATCATCAGTTCAGTTCAGTCGCTCAGTCGTGTCCGACTCTTTGCGACTCCATGAATTGCAGCATGCCAGGCCTCCCTGTTCATTACCATCTCTCGGAGTTCACTCAGACTCATGTCCATCGAGTCCGTGATGTCATCCAGCCATCTCATCCTCGGTCGTCCCCTTCTCCTCCTGCCCCCAATCCCTCCCAGCATCAGAGACTTTTCCAACGAGTCAACTCTTCTCATGAGGTGGCCAGAGTACTGGAGTTTCAGCTTTAGCATCAGTCCTTCTAAAGAAATCCCAGGGTTGATCTCCTTCAGAATGGACTGGTTGGATCTCCTTGCAGTCCAAGGGACTCTCAAGAGTTTTCTCCAAACTACAGTTCAAAAGCATCAATTCTTTGGTGCTCAGCCTTCTTCACAGTCCAACTCTCACATCCATACATGACTACTGGAAAAACCATAGCCTTGACTAGACGGACCTTAGTTGGCAAAGTAATGTCTCTGCTTTTGAAAATGCTATCTAGGTTGGACATAAATTTTCTTCCAAGGAGTAAGTGTCTTCTAATTTCATGGCTGCAGTCACCATCAGCAGTGATTTTGGAGCCCAAAAAAATAAAGTCTGGCACTGTTTCCACTGTTTCCCCATCTATTTCCCATGAAGTGATGGGACCAGATGCCATGATCTTCGTTTTCTGAATGTTGAGCTTTAAGCCAACTTTTTCACTCTCCTCTTTCACTTTCATCAAGAGGCCTTTTAGCTCCTCTTCACTTTCTGCCATAAGGGTACTTTCACAGCATCATCTTTCAGGATTTGAAACAGTCTGCAGGACAACCCAAGATGGGCGGTCATGGTGGAGAGGGCTGACAGAACGTGGTCCACTGGAGAAGGGAATGGCAAGTCACTTCAGTATTCTTGTCTTGAGAACCCCATGAACACTATTGTATCATAAAAAATATTAAAATTTGAGAGTAAGGTATTTTTTTTTTTTATTGTGGGGTAGATGAGAGACTCACTAAAATTGTTTTAAGCTAAACTTTGGCTGAATAGTTTAAACTAAAATTATTGAACAACTTAAAAATAATCAAAATTATTGAATAATTTAAACCAAAAAAGTCACGGATATGACAGAAAGGAAAAACATTACAAAAAGTAAAATAATGTAGTGATAAATAATTGTCTTCTTAAAGTACTAGACAGCATCTATGAACTGGGTTCTATTGTGCTGTATATTCAGTTTGTGTGTATTTTTCCTTCATCTGGCTTGGATGTGTGAAGATGGGATTTGAGGCTTTGTTAAGAGTGTTAGGGTTAGTGTACTTATGGTAGAAGAATTAACCTGTAAAGGCTAAAGGCCATAATGATATTCAGATATTCTTTCTTACTTTGTGTTTTCATCCTTTGAATTATTAAAAATGTGGCTTTTAGAGGAAATAGACATTCCATCATGTGTGATAAAAGAATGAGAATTTTCAGGCCATGACAGTTAACAGGAAAGTCTTGTACCATATAGAGAAGTGTGTTCCACAGGGATTAGAAGTCATGCAAATATTTGATTAAGTTTGGCTCTTTAAAAATCTCATTTATTAATTAAAAAATAAACTTAATTTGTTTACCTTCACCTGCTAACTTCTTTTTACTCAAAGAGATTTGTACCAGTGCCATTTCTTCTTTACTCAATTATCTTCTGGTTGGAGGAAGTTACTGATTATAATTCTAAGCCATCACAAGTGATAAGAACTCTGGAGGGATAAGTTCACAGCAGAATTTCCACATTATAGCCCTTTCAAAGCTCATGTTTTAGTCTTCCCAAAGGTGTGGAAAGCCAATTAAATTCAGTATTGATTATTTACACAGCTTAAAATGTATTGGTGAACAAATTGATTTCAGATGTATCTTTCAGGCCTAAAAACTTTTATAAGTTGCTGTTTTTTATATGTAACTATAGACTTTGAAAGAGGAACTCCCCAGGTCAGTAGGTGCCCAATATGCTACTGGAGATCAGTGGAGAAATAACTCCACAAAGAATGAAGGGATGGAGCCAAAGGAAAAACAGTACATAGTTGTGGATGTCACTGGTGATAGAAGCAACATCCAATGCTGTAAAGAGCAATATTACATAGGAACCTGGAATGTTAGGTCCATGAATCAAGGCAAATTGGAAGTGGTCAAACAGGACATGGCAAGAGTGAATGTCGACATTCTAGGAATCAGTGAACTAAAATGGACTGGAATGGGTTAATTTAACTCAGATGACCATTATATCTACTACTGGGGGCAGGAATCCCTCAGAAGAAATGGAGCAACGATAATGGTCAACAAAAGAGTCTGAAATGCAGTACTTGGATGCAATTTCAAAAATGACAGAATGATCTCTCTCCGTCTCCAAGGCAAATCATTCAATATCAGAGTAATCCAAGTCTATGCCCCAACCAGTAATGCTGAAGAAGCTGAAGTTGAATGGTTCTATGAAGACCTACAACCTTTTAGAACTAACACTCAAAAAAGATGTCCTTTTCATTATATGGGACTGCAATGCAAAAGTAGGAAGTCAAGAAACACCTGGAGTGACAGGCAAATTTGGCCTTGGAATGCAGAATGAAGCAGGGCAAAGACTAATAGAGTTTTGCCAAGAAAATGCACTGGTCATAGCAAACACCCTCTTCCAACAACACAAGAGAAGACTCTACACATGGACATCACCAGGTGGTCAACAGCAAAATCAGATTGATTATATTCTATGCAGCCAAAGATGGAGAAGCTCTATACAGTCAACAAAAACAAGACCAGGAGCTGACTGTGGCTCAGATCATGAACTCCTTATTGCCAAATTCAGACTTAAATTGAAGAAAGTAGGGAAAACCACTAGACCATTCAGGTATGACCTAAATCAATTCCCTTATGATTATGTAGTGGAAGTGAGAAATAGATTTAAGGGTTTGGACTGTGAAGAAAGCTGAGTGCCGAAGAATTGATGCTTTTGAACTGTGGTGTTGGAGAAGACTCTTGAGAGTCCCTTGGACTGCAAGGAGATCCAACCAGTCCATTCTGAAGGAAATCAGTCCTGGGATTTCTTTGGAGGGAATGATGCTGAAGCTGAAATTCCAGTACTTTGGCCACCTCATGTGAAGAGTTGATTCATTGGAAAAGACTTTGATGCTGGGGGGGATTGGAGGCAGGAGGATAAGGGGACGACAGAGGATGAGATGGCTGGATGGCATCATGGACTCAATGGACGTGATTCTGAGTGAACTCCGAGAGTTGGTGATGGACAGGGAGGCCTGGCATGCTGCGATTCATGGGGTCACAAAGAGTCAGACACGACTGAGCGACTGAACTGAACTGAACTGAACTGATAGACTTTTTGAGTATATGCAGTGTCATTATTTGCATAGTCTCACATCATTAAAATAACAGAAAAATTAAGCTCAATTTGGTACTGAAAATGACATAAAAAGGCAGAAAAAGAGCCTGACACCTATATGCCATTCTTTTCTGTTTATTGAATAATCCTGGAGATAAGCTGAGCATGCAGTTATTGTAAAGTAAACCGAAGTTTTGTCTCTAATCTATGGAAATAATGTAACTGAAGTTACCTGGGAAAAATGTGATTGCAGGAGCAGGCTCTTGCCTGAATTTATGAGGAAGGATAGTTCAGTTAAATGAGAAGAAATGAGAAGGTGGTAATAAGCAGTAACAAGTCCTGCAGGCAGAGTCAGTAGGGACCAAGATCTGGTTGGTTCATGTCTGCATCAATATGGCAGTGATTACAACCTGTAGGTTGAGCTGTGTCTCCTCTACCTGCTCTCAAAGGTGGTTATATCAGTAAAAGAATATGTTCTGGTTACTGCTTTTGGAGAGAAGCTACATATCTGATAGTTCTACTCTCAGCATGGTGGTAACTGGAGAACAATGAACTATCTGGTATAAAGTCACTATGCTTCTATATTTTTGCTTTAAATAAAATAGATGAGCAACATTGTCATATTATCGCCTATTGTCACATTAAAGATCAATCATATATTTAATCTGCACAAGTCCATGAACTAGATATGCATCTTTTTGTCCATTAATTGAATAATTTTTATCCAACATATTCATACTGCTACTGAGAAGCAAGCCTTCCTCAAGCATACTCTCCTGATGTCAATTATGTTCTCAAACTATTTTGTCATCAGGTTTGATAAATTGGATTAAGTGTACAAACTTCTATAAAAGGTAATTTACCAAAATTTGAGAGTAGAATGAAAATATCTTAGTAGTAATATAACATAAACTTTAAATCTGTGATTAATCATTTTTTACAAAAAGCAATCCACATGGCATCACTAACAGTTTTATTCATAAATATTTGAAGAAGAGAATACATTGTACAAAAATGTTTACAGAGTAAAAAATTGGAATGCTTCCATACTTGTTTTATGAGGAAATATATCTTTGATAATAGCACTAAATGAGAACAATATCAAGGCTAATTCTTTTATTGAACATTAATGCAAAATGGTAAACAAAATAATAGCAAATCAAACAGTTTAATACAATACCATTATAATAGCAATGAAAACATCAAATATCCATGAATAAATCTAATAAAAGTGTAAAATCCCTATAGAGAAGTCTATAAACTGATACAGAGAAACATTCAAGAACTAAAAATTGAAAAGATGTACTACATTCATTAACTCTGACATTCACTAATGTAAAGAGATCAATTTGTGTCAAATTGATCTGTAAAATTGTTATTATTCTAATAAAATCTTACAGCATTTTTGTGATTATTAAGATAATTCTAAAAATTTATGGAAATGTTGCATTGCTGTAAAAATAGACCCATCAAAGATAATAGTCAAGAGGAAGGAAAAGGTGAAGTGGAGTAAGTAGGAAATAACTTATTTTCTAATTCTACTCTGTGTGACCAGCTTGTTCACATGGCACATAAATATATACTGGTGTGTGTATAGCTTGAAGTAGTCAAAAGAATTCATTATTTTTCATTTGTAATCACCAGTTATATAACTTAACAGAATTTATCTTAACTTAGTGTAATCAAAACATAAGTGACAAAATGACAGTTGTTAGATATATAAGTATTTAATATTTGTTGTTGTTCAGTCACTTATTAGTGTCCAACTCTTTGTGATCCCATGTAATGCAGCACACCAGGCTTCCCTGTCCATCACCAACTTCCAGAGCTTGCACAGACTCATGTTCATCCAATCGATGATGCCATCCAACCACCTTATCCTCTGTTGTCCCCTTCTCCCGCTTTCAGTCTTTCCCAGCATCAGGGTCTTTTCCAGTGAGTCAGCACTTCATATCAGGTGGCCAGAGTATTGGAGCTTCAGCTTCAGCATCAGTCCTTCCAATGAATATTCAGGATTGATTTCCTTTATGATAGCCTAGTTGGATCTCCTTGCAGTCCAAGGGATTCTCAAGAGTCTTCTCCAACACCACAGTTCAAAAGCATCAATTCAGAAGATAGATAGATAGATATGTAGTTTTAAAAATTGAAACATTCAACAAGTTCCAAAGAACCAGGGTTCTTTCTTGTTCAAGGTACTTTGGAATGTAAACATATCAATGCCAGTTGAAAAGTAAAGGCAGTAAGCATATAATATCTTATAGGAGCGTAGTATATGACATCATAGAAAGCAGAGTTCTAATATTTGCTTTGCCACTTGCTCATTGTAGGTTCTTAAATCACTTAGACTCACTGATTTCCAGTTTGGTAAAGAATCTGTCTGCGAAAGCAGGAGATGCAAGCAGATGTGGATTCAATCCTGGCTCAATAGGATCCCCTGGAGTAGGAAATGAAAACCCACTCCAGTATTTCTTGCCTGGAAAATTCCATGGACAGAGAATCCTGGCAAGCTACAGTCCATGGGGACTCAAAGAGTTGGACATGACTAAGCAAGCACACACACACATAAAGAGAAGAAATACTGTCATGGGTATATAAGGCTGTTCTCAAGAGTAAATGAGAACACAATTCAAACACAGCCATTAACACTGTTATTCACCTACAGTTAGTATTCAATTGCTATTGGGTATTATTATTACCGACATTGAAATGTTCTAGTGAAAATAAAATAGTGGTTAGTTTGATCTGCTAGCAAGTTTATTTGAAAGTTTTTTAAAAATATGACATAGTAGAACCAAGCAAGCTAGTAATAGAAAGCAGAGTTCAGAGAGATGGCTAGTGGTAGAAAATGGAGGAATTATCAATGTGACAAAGTATGTAAAGAAGTGATGGAGGAAAGAAAACTGCAGTTGTAAGGCATGTGAAGAGGAAGAATATTTCTTATTTGAGAGAAAGCAGGTGATACTTGCTGAGACTCCAAAGCAAATAGTTTTAACAAATATAAATTCCATGATATCTAGAGAAAGTTCAGGAGTTCAAAACTGAGGACTCAGATAGCAATTAATTAGGAAGCAAGTGTTTGTGGAGAGGTAAGGAGGTGAATCAGAGATTTGGATCATGGGTGGTTGAGATGGAATAAAAATGGCCATTAAGTTACCTCTCATGCTGAACGGTGAATGGAGTTTATTGTCTATCCCTTGACTTCAGGCTGATCTTGGGACTATCTATAGAATACATCAGAAGTAACATTACCACAATTCCTTACCAAACTTTTTAAATGATTGAAAATGTCTGTTTTTTGCTTCTTGGAATACTCACTCTTAGAAATCTCCTTATAGGAGCCAACTGTCGTATTGAGAGAAAGCACAAGAAACCATGTGGAGAAATCTGCATGAAGGAGAATCAGGCTCTGGTCAACAAACTTTGGCTTAGCTTCTACCTGACAACCAGCACCAAATTGTTTGAAGAGTGTAACTCATCTTTGAAATGAAGGTAAAGAATATTCTAGTTCTACCTGAACTGCTCAGGCTATGACACATAAAGCACAAGCAGGTTGTCCCCACCAAGCTCTGTTCCAATAGCAAACTTCAGAATCATACGGCTGATTTTGTTTGCTTTAACTTACTATGTTTAGAGTATAAATATAGATAACTGAAACAAGTAGCAACGGAAAGTTTGAAAGAATCTAATATACAGTGTGCAGTGACTGATTATACATACATTATATATATTTCCCCAGATATTAAAGAAAAACAAAATAGGCAAACAACTGCAACAAAAACAGAAACAGAATGTGGTAAGAAAGGGAGGTGGAAATATACCACTTCAATACCACTATCAATACAATTACTCTATCTGGGAAACAAAAATATCCAAGACTAAAGGAGAGATCAATAAAAGCTAAATTAAAGGTATTTCTGGGGAGATTGAACATTTAGAGAAAAAAAAATATGTAACTTCCACAAATCGGTTTGTTTACCTACACCTTCTGTTCACACATAAGGAACATAAATTATGATTTATGAGAGACAGAAAGTTGCTTTACATATCTACAGAAGGCTTCCCGGGAGTCAAACCCGTCTTATGGTAAAATTAAGGGCAAATGCCCTGAAGCATTATCACATAAGTTGGGGCCTGGCCCAAACAATCGCAGGTACTTACAAACCTTTTACTAATAAATGACAGTAATGCTGAGAGAAAACATCTTTTTTCACTCACCAGTGCACATGGAAAATTTAAGATGATAGCATTCTATTTTCCTTTCTATGAAAGTTTCTGGAAGTGACAAGTGTATTCTATAAAAATACATACTTCAAATGCTGTCTTATTTAGAGAGATATCTCTGATATTATTCAAAATAACTCATTTTGAATTTTAATTATTTGAATATTATATATACATACATTGCACACATAGTAACATTCATATATATTTATGAATAATATGTACTTTTAGGTATATATATAAGTACACATATTTGCATATACACTTATTCATACACATATATACACACATAATCTAACATATGTGTTAGAAGTACATCATTGAAGAAAGGATTTAAAGGTAGTTTAAAAGAGAGAAAAAGACTCTCAGAGAGTCCAGGTTGACATACAGAGTTTGATTTTGCCTGATAAGCAGTTGGAACAATTAAGTCTTTTTAGTGAAGTAACATTTTTTTCTTTCTGATCATATAATGCATGCTAATTTTAGGAAATGTAAAATAAGTTAAAGTTCATTCCATAATTTAATTTCTGTATCCTTCTTATCTTCAAACTTATTTTCAATTGTTTTATGTTCATCATGATAAAAGAGCTTATAATATTTTAGGGGTCAAAACTTAAGATATATTTGGATAAAAGGTATCTGAAATACAAAGTTTGTTACTTATGTTTTAGGCATATTCAAAGATGCTCTACATCATATGTTTTCAGGGAAATCAAAATTAAAGCAACAATGGAATAACACTATACACATACTAAAATGACCAAAATCCAGAATAACCAAATCCTGTCAATAATATAGAGCATCAGGAATTCTCATTCATTGCTGGTGGATGCAAAATGGTATAGCTACCATGGAAATTAGTTTGGAAGTTTCTTGAAAAACTAAACATAATCTTATCATAAGAGCCAGTAATCACACTCCTTTGTATCTAATCAAAGGAACTGAGAATTTATGTTCACACAAAAACTTGCACTGAGATGTTTCTATCAACTTTATTCATAGTTTTCAAATCTTGGAAGCAATTAAGATATTCCTCAGTAGGTGAATGGATATATAAACTGTGGTATATACAGACAAGGAAATGTTTTCATCACTGAATAAAATGAGCTATCAAAACTTAAAAAGACATGGAATGACATTAATTTATATGACTAAGTAAAAGAAGTCAATCTAGAAAAGCTACATACTGTATGATTCCAAGTATATGCCAGTTTGGAAAAGGCAAATGATGGAGACAGGAAAAAATGCAGTTGTTCCCAAAAATTGGGATGGGGAGAAAAGAAGACTGTGTGAAAAGCAAAGGTGTTTTTTGTTTTTGCTTTTTTTCTTTTAGGGCAGTGAAGTTATTCTGTATAATACTATAATAAAGAACACAGGTCATTTTGCATTTGTCAAATCCATAGAAGTTTCAGTATCAAGGTTGTTCATGCATGCTCAGTCATGCCCAACCCTTTGCGACCCATGGACTATAGCCAACCAGGCTCCTCTGTCCATGGGATTCTCCAGGCAAGAATATTGTAGTGGGTTGTCATTTCCTACTCCAGGGAATCTTCCCAACCAAGGGATTCAATCCATGCCTCTTGTGTCTCCTAAATCGGCAGGTAGATTTTTACCACTGCACCATCTGGGAAACCTCAATACTAGGAGTTAACCCTAATTAAACTATTCATTCAGGGCATTAATGATGTGTCGATGTAGGGTTCATGATTTATAGCAGATGTCCTATTCTGGTGGGGATGTTGATTTGGGGTAGCTACCTATGTGTGAAGGCAGAAAATATAGGAAATCTCTGTACCTTCTCTTCAATACTGTTATGAATTTAAAACTGTTGAAAAAATAGTCTATTAGAAAGGGATAAAACTTGTGAGATTTTAGTCATTATAGAAGCTCATTTCAACACAGCAGGAAAATACTGATGGCTCCAAAATGTAGAAAATAGTAATTGAAATAGTAAAAATACATGGAGTCTCTGAATATGACAATATAGTAAGACAGTTGATAACAAGAATGGAAATTCATGTTGGAATAAGAGAATCAGTTCAGTTCATTCGCTCAGTCACGTCCAACTCTTTGCGACCCCATGAACTGCAGCATGTCAGGCTTCCCTGTCCATCACCAGCTCCCAGAATTCACCCAAACTCACGTCTATCGAGTCGGTGATGCCATTGAGCCATCTCATACTCTGTTGTCCCCTTCTCCTCCTGTCCCCAATCCCTCCCAGAATCAGAGTCTTTTCCAATGAGTCAACTCTTCACAAGAGGTGGCCAAAGTACTGGAGTTTCAGCTTTAGCATCATTCCCTCCAAAGAAATCCCAGGGCTGATCTCCTTCAGAATAGACTGGCTGGATCTCCTTGCAGTCCAAGGGACTCTCAAGAGTCTTCTCCAACACCACAGTTCAAAAGCATCAATTCTTTGGTGCTCAGCCTTCTTCACAGTCCAACTCTCACATCCATACATGACCACAGGAAAAACCATAGCCTTGACTAGATGGACTTTTGTTGGCAAAGTAATGTCTCTGCTTTTGAATATGCTAAAAAAAAAAAAGACAAATCAATAAAATACAAAAACAGATTGAAGAAATTTAGAAAATAATGTATATTATACTTTGTGTAATATACAAATACTTTGTATAAGATACAAAGTAAAGTGGCATATACTGGACTCTATAGGTTATTTTGGGGGGCTTTGTTCAAATGTGATTTTTTCCCTTTAGAAGATCTCACAGAAAGTAGTGATTTCTAACTGGGAAGTTAGGAGAGCATTTCTGGGGAAGTTGAAAGTAATTGGAGATCTCTGAGGAGAGAGAATTGGTTGACATGTTCAAGTAGGATGCCATTCCAGTTAGAATTATTTCCATGGAGGCAAGAGATTTTGATCTGGAAAGAGAAATAAGCACTCTGTCAGAGACAATAACATACAAGAATAAGAATGCCAGATTGTAAATAAGAAAAAACTGTCCATTGAATTTTTATGGAGGAAGAGCAGGGAATTCATGCATGCATATCATTTATCATTCCACAAATATGCATTGAGTGCTTACTATGTTTTAGGCATGCTACTGTCAGTAAGCAGAGTAGACTAAAGTCTTATCATGGAGCTTTTGTCATGGAGTGAGAGACAACAAATAGCATAAATCATCAAATTCTTTAAAATGTGGTCAGGCTTCCCTCATAGCTCAGTTGGTAAAGAATCCGCCTGCAATGCAAAGGACCTGAGTTCAATTCCTGGGTTGGGAAGAGCCACTTGAGAAGGGATAGGCTACCCACTCCAGTATTCTTGGGCTTCCCTGTGGCTCAGTTGGTAAAGAATCATCCTGCAATGAGGGAGACCTGGGTTCAATCTTGGGTTGGAAAAATCCCCTGAAGAAGGGAAAAGCTGCCCACTCTAGTATTCTGGCCTGGAGAATGCCACAGACTGTATAGTCCATGGGGTTGCAAAGTGTCAGATATGACTGAGTGACTTTCACTTTCATCTATGGAAAAAGGTAATCAGCACATTAGAAAAGAAGAATCAAGGAATAGGGGAGGGTGTTGTCAGTATGAGCTGCAGTGAAACAAAGATTTCAGGAAGGTGAGAGGACAAACTATGAAGATATCTAGGAAAAGATTAGTCTGATCATATGATGTTCTATATTTGAAGAACATCACGAAGTCCAGGATTCCAACAATGGAGTGAACAGAAAATAATAGAACATGTTGTCAGAGAAGTCCTGTGTGGTGGGCAAGACTACACAAGAAACCTGATAAATCGTTATTTATAGGCGCAGGCTTCCCTTCTTCCCTTGAATCCAGAGACGAGAGGTCATTGGAGGGCTTTGTGTTTCACAAGATGATACTGACTGTTCTATTGATAATAGACTGCAAATTTATATATCTCTGAAATGTAATAGTTTCATCTAATCTTAATTATAACATGATATACACTTTTGACTTTTTTTGTTTTTGTTTTTAACTAGTCCTGCTTCTCAAAGCATACTGCACAATTCTCTCTCCACCCATGTACTAATCCTCTAGGAGCCTGGCTTTCATCTAGCTTCAACTCTAGCACATCTCTGATAATAACTCACACATTTTCTTCTTATTCATTACTTACTTAATGTATGAATTTCCAAAAGTCAATACCTGATTGTTAATAGAGAATGTAATATTCATCCAATGGTAACAGAAAATTTAAAATGGTACAATTGGTTCTATGATTTTCTAATGTAGCAAAAGGGCAAATATTTTGTGTTTGCTTTTTCTGTTAACTTTAAGGCCTTTTATGCAGGTACCATAGTATTATGTAAATCCAAACCTCCCTCTTAATGCAGGATAGCCTATTTCATCCTATTGAAAAATTTAATCACTTCACTCAGGTAAAGTATAAACACACCCACATTGACTTGTCTTTACCTCTTGACTAGTTCTGTAATGCATAATTATGTTACATAAGGACACTTGCTTATTTTACAAGCACACAGAAATGAACAAGTTCTTGCTCTAATGTTTTATACAAAAGGAGCACATATACTGAAAAAAAGCATTAGAAAATCATTTTCATAAAAATATCATCAGAGAGCCAAGGGTTTTAATGGAACATTCAACTTCTCTGATAAACAAATGCTGTCAAATCAAATATGTAATTTAATAGAAATATGATAGCAAAGACCAACTGCCAAATGAGTCTTAAGGGGAAAATTATTTGACATTTAAGAAAATGCACTTTTTGGAAGTCACTTGTCATGGAGTCACATATTCATTTTTAAGGTAATCACTAGTAAATTATAGTGACCCTACATCTTGTTATACACTGCTCTTTTCTATAATTGATCATCACTTCTTTTGATATGTATGGAGTTGGACTCTTTATGTATGCAATCCTTGAATGTATAATTCCAGAAAGGAATAGTAAAGGAATAGAAGTAGATTCTAATAGATACATTTTTAAAAGATTCATTTATTGCAAATATACCACATAAATGCAAAAGGCATTATGGAAATAATTCTTTTTCCATAAATTAGATTCAACAGCTGTGTAAATCTGTGCATTTTACTGTCTATAAGAGACATAATTGCTAAATCAGGTGTCCTATGTCCCAAAGCATTTGAAATGTAAAGAGGATACTCTTTTCAAAAATCGTGATTAACTATTTTTATTTCATACATTTTTTTTTTGGTATGAAATCCTAGAGTTGGGCATAGTAAAGAAAAGAAAAATGATGGGACTTTTTAAAAATTATACTTGAAGATATTGAATAAATGAATAAACAAAGTGTATTCATACATACAATAAACGTATATGTATGAAACATATTCATATAAAATCATATAAGCTCTGCTGGAAAATTTAAAGCCTAGTGTTACTTTCAATCTAAATGATACTTATTAAAATTTATTCTTGATTTTCTTTTTTTCTAATTCAGGACATAACATAACTTCCTACTAAAATGAAGGTAAATCAGAAGTTTATTGTTCAGAGACACCTCAGCTCTTGTTTCCTCTGCTGACACCACCAATATGAATAATGACAGTATCAGTGATGAGGGAGTTTTTGTGATGCAAATCTCTCCACAGGGAGAGGACTATAGTCATCATGAGTTTATTTCACAATTCACCTTCTTTCTCTAGCAAGCCGCTATAATGAGATCAACTGTGCCCTTTCTCTAGATTGAAAAGTTAAATTCCCGTGGATCACAGCAGGACTGATTTGGGTCCTTCAGCCATCATGGTCGTCAATTCCTAAGGACTCCAGGTCCATGAAGAGATTTGCATCTCTTATTATGATGGTCAAAATGAGCAGGATGATTCCATTGTGGTTTAGTTCATCTCAAGAATGTAGAAAACCTGCCAGTTTGTGTTTGTAGCAGAAAATACAGGTCACACTTCAATATAGCTATAACTACTTCACAATAATCTATTAGATTTTTACATTAACACAATTATTTCTTTGATTAAGCTAATTTACCTTACCCTTCCCTGATCTGCTCACTCCTCTTTAATTTTCCCATTAGCACTAATCACTTCACGTCATTTCTTAAGTATTAATAAACAATAGTTTTCTTAACTCGATTTTTATTTCTTTGAGGCTTGAGGTATCAAAGAGCTTTAGGAGAGTTGAGATCTACAAGATTGACACATGGCTTGAGATATGACAAATGTTCAACAAATCTACCTCCCACAAAATAATACTGTATCAAATGTGTCATAATGCCATTTGTTAAAAGACTTTTGGTAAAAATGAATTTTCTGTATATTGTTTTCTGTGACTAATAGAAGAAGTAAATTGCATAGTCTTTGCCAATATCTAAAAGTTCTAACCAAATAGAACTTACTTCTATTTATCCACTGCATAGTAAAACCAATCTATTGACATCAGGTTGTGGTAAGGGAAAGTACAGCATTTCTTCCGGGGTGCCAAGCAAGGAGAATGGGCTGTTAACGCTCAAAAGTCCTGATCTCTCATTGGACTTAAGGCAAAGGTTTTTAAAAACAACATTTGGAATGAGGATTGCAGCTTGTGCACGTTCTTCTGATTGGTCGGTGGTGAGGTAAGAGGGTGATATTTCTGGATTCTAATTATCAAGCTTCTGGTTCCAACCTGGTCTACATGCTTGTGATCTGCATGTGCTCCTCATCCTCTACCTGGGTGGGGATTTTAATTTCTGTTGAAAAACCTCAAAGATATGCATCAAGTTGTTATAGGTGTCCCTTTAGGAGAAATTAAGATTCTATGTTATCACCGTAACTTTATTTAAGCTATCATTATTTATTTATTTATTGCTTGACTGCTTTCCCTTTATTTCTGTAATCCCACTCTTCTCTGATTAGCAACAGCTTGAGTCTGCTCTTTGGAGCTCAGGTAAGACCTAGGAGACTAAAGTATTTTCTATAAATGAGAAGCTTGGGAAATAAAGGAATTTTATGAAGCCAGGAGAACCCTGAGGGGCCCTGCTTGGTTTCAACAGGGCATGTTGAAAAAAGTTTAAAGCAGATACCTAGCTGGATAATTTTCAAGTTCAGCTATTTTTATGAATCAATTTGTGAGATAAGAATTCTATAGAACATGCTTCGGGAAACGCTCATCTGAGCATGTTTTAGGGATGTTGTTTTGGATCATATTGTACATACAATAAATCACAATATTAAATATTCATTTTTATGGCAATCCATTATGAGAGATGTGTTTTAACCATGTTTCTCTATGGGTTATATACACACAAAAAAAAAAAAAGATAGAAAAAGGCTTTATTGGTATTACTAGTCATGATTTACATTTGGCAGTTTTGTGTGATAGTTTGGAAGTGATTTGTTAACTGTGGTCACCATTTAGAGCACTATAATACTTGATTGTGAAGTATGTTGCAGAATTTATTTCAGACACTGAATTTGTCAATTGGCTATTGCCTATCTTGTGTTTGCTTTTCTTTACTTATTTTTGTCTTTTCTGTATTAAAAAGTATTATTTCCAAATGTTCACTCTTATTTTTACTGATTAAATAACATTCTGTTCTATTTAAAGCCTTCTGCCATCCCTTTACTTTGTTCTGCAATAATAAATCTCCAGTAAACACCCTATTCTGAGGAAAAAAGACTACATCATCAGGGTTGCTAGTGACAAAGAGAAAACAAATGAACATAAGCAAGCTTAAGCTTGATTAAATCCACAGGGAAAAATCAATGACATGGAAAAGAACAAAGTTACAGAGGAATGAGATTGCATCTTCCAACTTGTACACAAAGGAGCATAAAAAGAAAGAAACCACGGGATTACAAGACTGAGTTGATGCCAACACATGAAAAGTAAAGCACACAATGAAAGCAATTAACTGGATAATTGGAGCAAAACCAAACAATTTTGCCTCAATTAATAGTTTACCTCACTTTAAAGTAATGTTGGACTTGAATTATTCGGAATGGTTTGATCAAATTATTCAATAATCTGTTACCAGAGTGGGTAGGGTACTTTATTGCCTCCAAGTGCCTCTCCAGAAATGAAATGACAGATTTTTTTTTTTTTTTTTAAAAAAAAAGGAAGTGACAGGTGGGAAACCTTATCTATTTATGACTACATGGTTGTCATCTTTGTTACTTTATCCTTGGCCTGACTATTTCTCAATTTCTGTCAATGTGCCATGTACTTCTAGCAGTTTATCTTCTGCCCTTTCTATATTAATCAGTTGAGAAATCTGGAGATCCGGATATTCCTAGCAGAGTTCTATAGAATTAAGTTCATGATTTTTTTGTTATTTGAATTATGTTCTTTTTTCCAACATATCTGGCTATTGGTAATAATGAGACACAACATTTATTGATTTCCTGCTGTGGTTTAGAGGCAATAAGCACTGCTATAATCCATACAGAAACAATCAAGATGATAGTTATTGTAATTTTACAGAGAAATGGAGGCTCCAATAACTCAAATAATTAACCAGAGGTCACAAAATTAGGGAGAGGCTAAGCTGGAACCAATTTTATGTTCAGTCTGACCTTAAAGCACATGGTATTTCTATTGATATTATTTTTATATTAGTTTTTGGATATCATTAAAAAATCTTACTTTATTCTGTTTCTCATACGAACAGGTATAGAAAAAGGAAACATTCATTTCATTTTAGGATCAATGGCCTTCAAACAATTTTTCCCTTTTTTTAGTATGCTTGCATTAAAAAGGAAAGGAGCATATTCCTCAACACATTTTTATTTCTCTCCATACAGCAGTCAGAAAGATCATTTAAAAAGGTAAATCAAGTTGTGTCATTACCTCACCTGCTCAGAAGCTTCCAGTGACCCATCACACATTGACTAATGTCCAAAGCCCCGACCATGCCAGAAAACCTGTCACCACCTGACTTTCCTCCAGCCAGTTTGCCCCTCCTCCCCTATTCCAATCTCACACCACCCCCCTATGTTCTGGCATTTTTCTTTTCCTCAGACACACCATGATTTTTCACTTCATAAAACCCCTTTTGATAGGTCATCTCCTTGTTTACTTTTGTCCTCTGTTAAAATTTTAGATTTGCCCCTCCTCCCCCCATAACATCTTTCTCAACATAACTTCACTATTTTCTGTTCACTTTTTCTGCATTTATCACTGCTGCTGCTGCTGCTAAGTCGCTTTAGTCCTGTCCGACAAAGTGCGACCCCATAGACGGCAGCCCACCAGGCTCCGCTGTCCCTGGGATTCTCCAGGCAAGAACACTGGAGTGGGCTGCCATTTCCTTCTCCAATGCATGAAAGTGAAAAGTGAAAGTGAAGTCACTGAGTCGTGTCCAACTCTCAGCGACCCCATTGACTGCAGCACACCAGGCTCCTCCGTCCTTGGGATTTTCCAGGCAAGAGTACTGGAGTGGGGTGCCATTGTCTTCTCCTGCATTTATCACTATCTAGTATTAAATTTGGCAACCCACTCCATTGTTCTTGCCTGGAGAATCCCAGGGATGGCGGAGCCTGGTGGGCTGCCATCTCTGGGGTTGCACAGGATCGGACACGACTGAAGCGGCTTAGCAGCAGCAGCAGCAGTACTAAATTTGGAGAAGGAAATGGCAACCGATTCCAGTGTTCTTGCCTGGAGAATCTCAGGGACAGGGGAGCCTGATGGGCTGCCGTCTATGGGGTCGCATAGAGTCGGACACCACTGAAGCAACTTAGCAGCAGCAGCAGTATTAAATTACATATTCGTTTATTTACTCATATTTTATGAAACCTTGACATAAAGAAGCTTTTTAATATTGTGGGTTTGAGGTTGCCTCTATTACCATTGGCTCCCCAGAATCTAAAGTGTCTCTCGTATATACCAATTGTTCATAAATATAGAACTCTCTTTCCTTGTATTAGGAGAAGGCAATGGCAACCCACTCCAGTACTCTTGCCTGGAAAATCCCATGGAGGAGCCTGGTAGGCCGCAGTCCATGGGGTCGCCAAGAGTCAGACACGATTGAGCAACTTCACTTTCACTTTTCACTTGCATGCATTGGAGAAGGAAATGGCAACCCACTCCAGTGTTCTTGCCTGGAGAATCCCAAGGACGGGGGAGCCTGGTGGGCTGCCGTCTATGGGGTTGCACAGAGTTGGACACGACTGAAGCAACTTAGCAGTAGCAGCAGCAGCAGTTCCTTGTATTAATATAACAACGCTTATTTTCACAAACACTAGACATTCTAATATTTATCTTGCATTTCCATGGGAAAGGAATACAGTGTTTTGGAGAGCACTAATTTGTACTATTGAAATACTGTATGCTAGTAATGATGTCCTTTTTTTTTTTTTTTCATTGAAGTTGGAAACAATTGACAGGTAAACTTAAGTGAACAGATGAAAATTCAACCATCATCTTTTTTTCCCCCTAGAAAAGCTATACTGACAAAAGACTAACTTGAGTATGGTCCAATGGCCTGCTAAGATTGTACACTAGAAATCGACACACTTATCCAATTAGGCACAAGCTGAGGTGCACCACAGAAATTTCCGTATCAAGAAATGTGTATAAAATTGAGAACATGGAGCACAGAAACATAGATAACTAATTTATTCAGGTAAGTTAATGCCAAAGGTAAAGTAAAAAGACAAGTCTTGAGCCAGGCACACCCAAAATTTACTCTGAAACTTAGCAACAGGTAGACAAGCTACATTTTCCTGCAGAAAGTCAGCGATGAGATGGTAATAATCTAGTAGTATAACTATAGTGGAACTCCATCCACATAGAAACCTAAGGCCAAGGAAAAGAAATTCTTCTCCTATATTACATTAAGTTATATTTTATTAATCATTTTGACTCAAGTATCAGACTTCTGCTTGACCAAAATTGTAGATGCTGCTTCCAGGGAAGGAGATAGGTGTTTTCTCAGGACAGTCCACATGCACAACTAATAGCTGCCTTGTGCTGATATTTTTAGAAATGCCATCTCCAATTTGTGCCAATTTGTACTCCACGCAAGGCACTAAAATTTGATCTGAAAATTCATTGACTTTTATTATTTCCTAGTGTAAATAAAACTCTATATATTTCTCCATCATAGATCCTCCAAGGCTATGCAAGTAGGTTGAATGATAATAACATTAGGAATCCAAGATTTCAATATAAGTCAACCTCAATATCAGGTTTCTAGGGAGACATTTTAAAATTACAGTCTTAGCCTGTTAATCTGCCACAACAAAATAGTAAAGAGTGGGTGATTTAAACAACAGAAATTTATTTCTCCTAGTTGTGCAAGTTGGAAGTCTAAGATCAAAGTGCCTGTAGATTTGGCTTTTCTGGAGTTCTCTTTGCTTGGCTTGTAGATGAATGCTGTTTTACTGTGTCCCAGTGATACTGAACCTGGACTTGGCAATATTGCTGACACACAATAAATCCAATCTACTGACTGAGTTGGGTTGAAGGAAAGTATAGAATTTATTGCAGGGCACCAAGCAAGGAGAAGAGGCAAATAATGCTCAAGAGACCAAAACTCCCCGAGGCCTTCCAGGGAAGGGTGTTGAAGGTGATATGAGGAAGGGGGCTGCAGGGTACATGATCAGATTATGCACAATTTTCAGATTGGTGGCCATCAAGGTGAAGTTTTGAGTACCGCCATTCTTCTGGTTTCAACTGGTGGGGTCTACTTGCTTGAGGTCAGCATTTTTCATCTGCTGGGTATCTGATTCCTGAAAAATAACCTGGGAATGTGCCTGGAAGCTCAGTGACTCTGCTATGTGGCTAAATTGTTGCCAGTTTCCTTGCCTAACATCTGTCCTTTGTTTCCACATCTTCTCATTTGCTAATGATAATTCTTGAGTCAGGCTTTGGAAACTCAGGGCAGGCCTGGGACACTAAAGCAAAAGCTTTTCATTTCAAAATACAGGGATGTGGGGGCTTGCATACCCTTTCAGTAACATTACCTTTTCATGTGCATGTTTTTTCCACTTCTTATAAAGATACCAGTCATATGGAATTAGGATCCTACTGTAATAATTTAACCTTTATTACCTCCTTCAAAGCTTCATCTCCGAATACAGTCATTTTGGGGGTTAGGGCTTCAATATATGAATTTTGAGGGGAACACAATTCAGACCGTAACATAATGCCCCAAAATTAAGATGCTTTGTAAGTAAAAAGACCAGAATTTTTACATTAAAATTAATTTTTTTTTAATTTCATAAATTTCATAACTCCATTGTGGCAGGAGGCATTGTGAATTTCTGGATGAAATCAGGATCTTCCAGCATTTACCAACTGAATTGTATCTTACTGGAAATGTGCACTTGGTTTAGAATTTTAGAAGTTGTGCTTATCATTATTAGGATGTAGAAAGCCAAAAAGTTCAATAGAAAAATACCTCATTATGCCAAACTGGCTCCGAATCTACCACATTTTGAATAGAAGTCAAACAGCAGTCTTTGAGAAAATTATCTAAGATAAAATGGGCTACCTACAAACCAACGCTTAATGTTTCCAGAGCAAAAGTTCAATAGAAACTGAGGAAGCAGTTGGAAAAATTCTTGATTTAATATTTTCCAAAATGTAATTCTATTGCTGAAGAAAGAAAGAAATTTACCAAAAAAAGAAGATTGAATTCTGTTTAATATGTACTCTGTGATGGCTGAAGTTTGGCAGAGAGGAAGTAACTCCTATCAATCATCACTATATACTTTGTACTTCATCTAACATATGATTTAATTTAAAGGCTTTATAAGATCCAGGTAAAGCACATGTGGCAAAAGAACTGGTGGTGATTACTTTATAAGAGATGAAGATGCAGGTGTCAGCTTGTTATATACCACTAGGAATGCTGCACTTGATCTCTTAGGTTGGGCAATAATGCTTAGTATTAGTACTAAAAGTAACTTTTCCTTTATCAATGAAGCATCAAAAAAAAGTCCTGCTGCTGCTAATTACTAATTTGCATTTTAATTTTTTTTTCCACTTGCTATTTCCTTGCTCAGTCGGGTCTGACTCTTTGCGACCCCATAGACTGTAGCCTACCAGGCTCCTCCATCCATGGAATTTTCCAGGCAAGAGTACTGGAGTGGGTTGCCATTTCCTTCTCCAGGAGATCTTCCTGACCCAGGAATCGAACCTGGGTCTCCTGCATTGCAACCAGATGCCTTACCATCTGAGCTACCAGGGTAAAAAAAAAAAAATTTTTTTTCACCTCTCTCATTAAAATTCCTTAGAAATGTCTTATTTTTGTGCTTTTTGCTTTATCCTCCCCTTTCATTCTTAGTTTAATTAGCCATTACTGTGTTAGTTATATAGTGCTTATTAACTGTAAACCAAAATTTTGATGGCTTAGACAATACACATTTATTATTTCACAGTGTTTATGATCAGGAGGCACCAAGTATAGGTGTTCCTGGCACAAAGTGTCTCATGGTTTTGCAATGAGAGTGTTGGTGAGGTTTGTGGTCTCATTTAAAAGCTTGAATATATTAGGATTCACTTCCAAGCTTATCATAGGGTTGGTGGCATGATTCATAATTACTAATTTGCGTTTTAATTTTTTTTCCACTTGCTATTTCCCTCAGAGCTAGCTGTTAAGTTCCTTAGTTGTTTTCCTTTGAGCCACTACAGAACAGCTCGCAGTTGGCAGCTAGCTTCCTTCAAAAGTGATCGAAGAGATCATGAAAGAGTGTATTCAAACTAAAGTCACAGAATGTTCAAACCTAAACTCAGAAATGCCATCTTGTCACCTGAATTCATTCAAATTGAATCACTAAACCTAGCCTGTACTCAAGACTATGTTATCTTATATACCCTTATCAATGTTTCTTCATTATTATCAGTGTATAAAAATCTGCTTCCACTGAAATTGTTTTTTGCACAATCCCCACCTTCTCTCTGCTCTATTATAGGCTTATTAAAGTGCCATTCTGGTGTAGCATATTTATTTTATTATTTACATATAAAAGGAAAGTTGTAGAATTCTTTCCCTATTTCAAGTTATAATTGGGAATTTTTGGTCAAGTGACCATATGTTCCATTTTGTCCTAGACAGTCTTGGTCCATTGCTATTCCAGGGTAGCTATTGACAGCACCTCCTTTATGCCAATAAATTATTATTTTTATTAAAGTGCCATTCTGGTGTAGCATATTTATTTTATTATTTACATATAAAATGAAAGTTGTAGAATTCTTTCCCTATTTCAAGTTATAATTGGGAATTTTTGGTCAAGTGACCATATGTTCCATTTTGTCCTAGACAGTCTTGGTCCATTGCTATTCCAGGGTAGCTATTGACAGCACCTCCTTTATGCCAATAAATTATTATTTTTTTTACATCCAAGAGTATACAATTGTACCAACAATGGATTTTATTTGCCTTCTTGGTGTGTGTGTGTGTGTGTGTGTGTATTTATAAAGAGAGAGAGTCTAACTTATCCCGGTACTCTTATTTTTTATAAAACTATAGAACCCCCAAAATCTTTGGAAAGTTTTGAAATAAGAAAACTTTCAAGAAATCATTTTCTGAGTAACATTTGATGCCTTTTTAAAGAGAATTAATTAAAATTAATTTAGACTCTTCCCCGATTGAATATTCTTTGTCACTGGTGAGTTTTAACATAAGTGGTAGTGTAAGATGATTGAGGCCATCAAATGAAACTCTGAAAGCCTTGGATTTGAGAAGAACTGATTTTGCCAATATGCTTTTGCCTTTTCAACTCTGAGAATTAGTTTCCTATGTTATAAAAGTGTAATAACTTCATAGGATTGTTGTGAGAGTTAAATGCCCAGTAGATAACAGAAGATTAGTAATGTGTAGTTATTAGCTTTAACTATTAATTATGTTGAATCAAAATCCTTTTTTGGAGCTCCTTGATTTGAGGGATTTTGGATTTTAATAGAAAGTAAATGCTTGAAAATGGAGTTTTGTTCTATATTAATAGTTTACAATTTAAATATTAATAATGAAAATCTAGTGTGTAAGTAGAACCATGCTATTTTTCAGCTGTAATACTTATAATATTTAGAGTTCAATAGCAATACTAAAAATATTTTTCTTTTTAGGATGCAGAGAGTAAACCTACTTATGTCCTGGTGACAGTAAAAATAACTACAGTAAAAATAACTGGTGTGAAAACTATAAACCTTTCAAAAACTTTGTTTACTATTATTGACTTCATAATTTAATGTGAAGTGAAGTCACTCAGTAGTGTCTGACTCTTTGCGACCCCATGGATTGCAACCCCACAGGCTCCTCTGTCCATGGGATTTTCCAGGCAAGAGTACTGGAGTCGTTTGCCACTTCCTTCTCCAGGGGATCTTCCCGAGTCAAGGATTGAACTCGGGTCTTCTGCACTGCAAGCTGATGCTTTACCCTCTTAGCCATGAGGGAAATACTAATTTAATGTAACAATTTCATCTTAAAACTATAACCAGAAAATATAATTAAGATATATGTGTAAATAGAAATGTTGATCTGCAAGTTATATAATAATGAAATATTTAGGATCCAAATTACCAAAAACAAGAGAATATAAAGTTATTATTTGTTAGAGCAATGAAATAGAATATAATTTTATAGTAGTTAAAAATTTGCTATTGTGGTAAAAGTACTCACAATGTGATTGCAAATGAAATAGAATTATGCATAACTCAATGTAGAGTGAGGTCTGAATTTTTAGCAATGTATATGCTAACATTCACATATATTATACTCACATTAAAAAAAAAAGACTGATGGAAATAATATAGTAGAATGATCATAATTGTTATTCTCTTTGACATTTGTGAAATGATTTTTAAACTGTTTTCTTCCACAGTGTAACCCTCCTATTTCTCCTCAGATGATTCCTTAGGCTCTATATGAATGTCCTTTCCTTTCTCTTCTTTTAGCTCGCCTTTTGCTTGTAGGTAAGGCTGCTTATTGGGAGCATAACCTAGGAAAACTACCAAATTAAGGCTATAAGATGCTAAAATGATTTTCAACTTAAACCAATGGAAAAATTATGAGTAGATATATTTCCCTTTCCCAGTTTTTAGGTTTTCTTTGATGGAACAATGAAACTGGGAGAATCTGGTGAGGCAATTCAGACCTATGATAGAGAGACAGCCATGCTCAAGAGAAAAAAAAAGTCCTAAATTCTTTTCACTTCAAGTTAAATATATTAAAAATCAAATGATTATATTGTTGGACAAAATTCTATAATGACTCTCAGTGACCATTGTAGCATCCTTTCCCTCTTGAGTGTTGTTTTGAATTTTGTATGTAAGCAGATGAATACCAGATGTTAACTTAGAAATCAGTAGATCAAAAAATATCACAGAAGACTTGAGGACTTCTTTACCTAAAAATGGTTCAGTCGTAAAAGATCCACCTGTGAATGCAAGAGATGCAGGAGGTGTGGGTTCGATCCCTGGGTCAGAAAGATCTCCTGGAAGAGGAAATGGCAACCCAATCCAGTATTCTTCCTGCAAAATCCCATAGACAAAAAAGCCTAGCAGGCTACAGACCATGGGGTTGCAAAAAGTTAGACAAAACTGAGCGACTGAGTACACAATACCTTTAACTAAACAACCACAAAGAGATCTAGTCCCACACAAACAAAGAAACCATCTTTGAGAGGAGCAGGACATGAGGAGAAATATTAAAGATGAACATTTTTACAATTAGAGAACTAACATTACTTAAAGTGACTATATTGTTTTTTCAACCTAATATTATTGGAGGTAACTGTAATAGCATTCTTGTGATATCTAGAAGGTTAAGACATTTACAGTAATTATAGGTAAAGAGGTGACACTATTTCTGTCACCGGACTCAAAACATTAATAAATATTTGATACCAGCATACACACATATATCTTTACTTAAAAATTAAAAATTCTGTATATTCAAACTTTTAAGTAATCAATTTATGTTTTCACATAAAATAGCACAATGAAAGAGCAGTGCCTAGCTGTTTTAAATTCTAATAACATATTTCTTAAATTTTGAATAACATTTTATTTCATTTGTTCTGATAACATACTGCAGTCAAAGTGTAAGCAATAATGTAAATATTTTGCCCTATTTAGAATACACTAATCTGAGCAAGTAACTACTTGAAAATCATGATTGCATTACCTGATTATGGGTAGTTGATATATTTTTAAATTTTCTAATATGCTATAGAGAGGACTGAAAAGTCAATCAAATTTAGTTGCAGTCAGTCTTCAGCCTTTTATTTTTTTAATTTTTCCTGAACAGAGGTAGTAAGATGTCTAGTTTCTAATCCCAGTGGCATCTGGAATGAGCATGGAGTTCTGCAGCTCATTAGAGTACTGGACCAGCTTGGGAGATATTTCTTTTCTTGTTTCTTGATACTAAGTTCAAGTGTTCATATTTCTCATCTTGTCAGTATTGGCATAATAGCTACTTCCAAATTTGGAGTTTTGGAGGGTAACCAGGAAGGTTTTCAATTTCATTAACAATAGAACATTTCACAAATTATCACTGAATAAGAGGTCATTCCATCCATCATGTTAACCTGAAATGAAGATCTCAATATTTTCATTTTTCTTCTTTTCTTTTTGTACTTTTGGTGTATGTTTGTGAATGCTGAGGAATTCAGGGAAAAATAGGAGGCAGAAAACTCATGATTTTTCCATATCTGATGATTCTTTATTTAAAAAAAAAGAGTAGAATATAAAATCAGACCCTAATATTCTGAAATGAATTTGAGAATTAACTTGTGTAACAAAAATAACTTTTGTGTTGATTCATAATAACTATCCACTATTGTATTTTCAAATCTTAGTCCCAGATAGAATTTATTTCAATCCCTGAAAGATAGAATTGAAGAAATTATTATTCCACTTATATTCTAAGGATGATTCAGTTATTCAATCAGGAAGACCATTATGTTGAGTTATATGCTTTACACATCTATTTATTAAAAGTTATTTTCCACCTAATCTTCAAATATCCAATTATTTATATAGATAAGAGATTTATATTTTTAAAGTTGCAACTTATATTTTATTTTTCTTTTTTTATATAAATTTATTTATTTTATTTGGAGGCTAATTACTTTACAATATTGTATTGGTTTTGCCATACTTCAACATGAATCCACCACGGGTATACACCTGTTCCCCGTCCTGAACCCCCACTCCCACCTCCCTCTCCATCCCATCCCTCTGGGTCATCCCAGTGCACCAGCCCCGAGAATCCTGTAAAATGTATCGAACCTGGACTGGTGATTCATTTCACATATGATATTATACATGTTCCAATGCCATTCTCCCAAATCATTCCACCTTCACCCTCTCCCATTGAGTCCAAAAGACTGTGCTATACATGTGTCTCTTTTGCTGTCTCGCATACAGGGTTATCGTTACCACCTTTCTAAATTCCATATATATGCATTAGTATACTGTATTGGTGTTTTTCTTTCTGGCTTACTTCACTCTGTATAATAGGTTCCAGTTTCATCCACCTCATTAGAACTGATTAAAATGAATTCTTTTTAATGGCTGAGTTATACTCCATTGTGTATATGAACCACAGCTTTCTTATCCATTCATCTGCTGATGGACATCTAGGTTGTTTCCATGTCCTGGCTATTATAAACAGTGCTGCAATGAACATTGGGATACACGTGTCTCTTTCAATTCTGGTTTCCTCGGTGTGTATGCCCAGCAGTGGGATCACTGGGTCATAAGGCAGTTCTGTTTCCAGTTTTTTAAGGAATCTCCACACTGTTCTCCATAGTGGCTGTACTAGTTTGCATTCCCACCAACAGTGTAAGAGGGTTCCCTTTTCTCCACAGCCTCTCCAGCATTTATTGCTTGTAGACTTTTGGATCGCAGCCATTCTGACTGGTGTGAAATGGTATCTCATTGTGGTCTTGATTTGCATTTCTCTGATAATGAGTGATGTTGAGCATCTTTTCATGTGTTTGTTAGCCATCCGTATGTCTTCTTTGGAGAAATGTCTGTTTAGTTCTTTGGCCCATTTCTTGATTGGGTCGTTTATTTTTCTGGAATTGAGCTGCATGAGTTGCTTGTATATTTTTGAGATTAGTTGTTTGTCAGTTGCTTCATTTGCTATTATTTTCTCCCATTCAGAAGGCTGTCTTTTTACCTTGCTTATAGTTTCCTTTGTTGTGCAGAAGCTTTTAATTTTAATTAGATCCCATTTGTTTATTTTTGCTTTTATTTCCAGTATTCTGGGAGGTGGATCATAGAGGATCCTGCTGTGATTTATGTC
>SJYT01014578.1:13873-35379 GCA_006410635.1 Cephalophus harveyi | reverse complement strand
TGGTGATGGACAGGGAGGCCTGGCGTGCTGCGATTCATGGGGTCGCAAAGAGTCGGACACGACTGAGCGACTGAACTGAACTGAACTGTGGGATTTATAACATATATAGAAGTAAAATACAAGAACACAATAGCATGATAGGAAGGAGGAAATGAAAGTATACTGTTTTAGATTTTGCATTATGCAGAAAATTGTACAGTTTTATTTGAAGGGAGATTATGAGACATTAAAATGTATACTTTAAATTCTAAAATAACCATTAAAATAGTAAAACAGAGTTATAGATAATATGTCAAAATGAGATAAAATAGAATCATTAAAATGAACTCAGTCCAGAAAAAGACAGAGAAAAATGGGAATAAAGTAAAAAAGGGAAAAAAAAATATGCAAATAATAGATTTAAGTTAACTTCATCAACAATTTAATCAAATATAAAGGATCTGTATACTTAGTCACTCAGTTGTGTCCGACTCTTTGCAACCCCATGGACTGTAGCTTGTCAGGCTCCTTTGTCCATGGAATTCTCTAGGCAAGAATACTGGAGTGGGTTGCCATTTCCTTCTCCAATAAAGGATCTAAACACACCCTCAATTAAAATTCAGAAACTGTTGGAATGGATAAAAAAGACCCATGTGTATGATGTCTATATGAAACCCACTAAAAATTTAAGACACAGATTAGTAAAAATGAAATGACCAGAAAAAATTATTTTGCACAAACGCTAATCATAAGAAACCTGAGCTAATATCAAGTTTCCTTTCTGTATTTTTTCTCCTGATCCTAGTTAGATCATCTTTATCTCAATTACTCCTGCTGTTTTACCCCTAAAATTCTTTTTGCAAAAGAAATTTTAAGATGCATTTTGATCATGTGTGTAGTGCAAAGTAAATTCCTGTGAACATAAAAAATATATACTGAGATATGAGTCTCATAGATTTACTTCCTTTCCATTTAAGTCTTTGAGCTTACATTAGTGACATGTTGGGTAACTATTTATTGAATAATATAAATCCACTCCAGTATATGTAAGATACAATTTAAAGTTACATATACAACCTTATATGTAAGGTGATTTATGTCAATGTATGGCAAAAACCACCAGAATATTGCAATTAGCCTCCAATTAAAATAATAAATAAATAAATTAAATAAAGTTAGTAACTACCTACAGTAGAAGACAATGACATGTTTCTTGAAAGTTTGTATTTAAAGAATGTGATTTCATTCCAAGCAAATATAATCAGAAAAGATTGTAAGTTGTAAATTTTGAGCTGGATGGTAAAATTTGAGCAGAACATCAACAGAAGAGGAAGAATATTTAAGAAAGAGGAATTGTACTGCTGAAAGTTTGCCAGGCACAGAAATGTTATCCTTAGTTTTTCTTTCTGATTTATTTTTATATCAATGTGGAAATATGAGTAGGTATCTTGATTGGAAGAAAGGGACTGTGTCATGAAGATATAGGAAACAGAATTTTGATATGAATTAAGAAAGAATAAAACTTTAAAGCCAAACAGAAGTGCAAATGCTATTTTATTTTTTTTAATTTTTATTTCTACTTTATTTTACTTTACAATACTGTATTGGTTTTGCCATACATTGACATGAATCCGCCACGGGTGTACATGAGTTCCCAATTCTGAACCCCCCTCCCACCTCCCACTCCATATCATCTCTCTGGATCATCCCTGTGCACACTTGCCACAATAAACCTATGGTTTCCAATTTCCATCTGCAAATAGAAGTGCAGATGCTATTTTAAAAGAAATTGGAAATCATAGGTTTATTTTGGCAAGGAAGTTATAAAATCACAGAGTTGTTNTGAATCCGCCACGGGTGTACATGAGTTCCCAATTCTGAACCCCCCTCCCACCTCCCACTCCATATCATCTCTCTGGATCATCCCTGTGCACACTTGCCACAATAAACCTATGGTTTCCAATTTCCATCTGCAAATAGAAGTGCAGATGCTATTTTAAAAGAAATTGGAAATCATAGGTTTATTTTGGCAAGGAAGTTATAAAATCACAGAGTTGTTTTCACAGGATTAATCAGGAAAATTATGAGATAAATTTTTTTGCAATTATTTTATTAGTTGTTCATTTATTTAGGTTACACAATCCTTCTTTAGACACCCTGTTTTAAAATAGAATGTTAACTTGAGATAGACTACATGGTTTAAAAAATGTCTTTTTTTAAATTATGAAATTCTAAAAGGAAAGAAAATTTTTTAAAAAGGAAATCTTGCCATATTTTATTTTGAAATAGCCTTTACTTTTCAGAATAGTTTCAGATTCTTAGTGAAATTGAGTTTCCATATACCCCACACCCAGTTTTCACTATTTGTTGTTCAGTTGCTCAGTCATGTCCAACTCTGTGACCCCATGTGCGCCAGGCTTCCCTGTCCTTTGCCATCTCCCAGAGCTTGCTCAAATAGTTTCCCCTATTAACACTTTACAGTATTGTGGTTCATTTGTTGCAATTAATGAACGAGTTCAGTTTAGTTCAGTTCAGTTCAGTTCAGTCACTCAGTCGTGTCTGACTCTTTGCGACCCCATGAATCGCAGCACGCCAGGCCTCCCTGTTGATTACCATCTCTTGGAGTTCACTCAGACTTACATCCATTGAGTCAGTGATGCCATCCAGCCATCTCACCCTTGGTTGTCCCCTTCTCCTCCTGCCCCCAATCCCTCCCAGCATCAGAGTCTTTTCCAATGAGTCAACTCTTTGCATGAGGTGGCCAAAGTACTGGAGTTTCAGCTTTAGCATCATTCTTTCCAAAGAAATCCCAGGGTTGATCTTCAGAATGGACTGGTTGGATCTCCTTGCAGTCCAAGGGACTCTCAAGAGTCTTCTCCAACACCACAGTTCAAAAGCATCAATTCTTCGGCACTCAGCTTTCTTCACAGTCCAACTCTCACGTCCATACATCACCACAGGAAAAACCACAGCCTTGACTAGATGGACCTTAGTCGGCAAAGTAATGTCTCTGCTTTTGAAAATGCTATCTAGGTTGGACATAACTTTTCTTCCAAGGAGTAAGCGTCTTTTAATTTCATGGCTGCAGTCACCGTCTGCAGTGATTTTGGAGAGTGAAAAAGTTGGCTTAAAGCTCAACATTCAGAAAACGAAGATCATGGCATCTGGTCCCATCACTTCATGGGAAATAGATGGGGAAACAGTGGAAACAGTGTCTGACTTTATTTTTTTGGGCTCCAAAATGAACGAGTATTGACACATAATTATTATAATTTTAGTTGCTATTTTTTAATTTGTAAAATTTGTAATTGAAGGATAATTGCTTTACAGTGTGTTGGTTTCTGCTATGTATCAACATTAATTAGCCATAGGCATGCATATATTCCCTACTTCTTGAACCTCCCTCCTACCCCTCACCCCTTCCCACTCCTCTAGGTTGTCACAGAGCACTAGGTTGAGTTCCCTGTGTTATACAGCAAATTTCCACTAGCTAATCTCTTCTCCAGGGGATTTTCCAAACCCAGGGATTGAACCCAGGTCTCCTGCATTGCATGAAGATTCTTTACTGTCTGAACCATCAAAGAAGCCATCATATTATATAGAGTACATTTAAAATGTCAAAGAAAGATATTACTTTTTCTTTGGAAAAATTTGTGATATTTTGAAAAATCTATTTATAACTTCTTTTATAAATAGCCTCTTTTATATGTGGGAACTTTTAAATCACTGATCCAAATTCTTTAATAATTATGACATTAATTAGACTGCCTCTTTAGTTTCCATTTTACCATTTTGCATAAGAATGTGTAAATATTTCTTTAGCATCCTCTTGTATTTTTAAATGTCTATGAATTTAAAATTAGCATTTCAATTTCAACTTCCAATACTGTTTATCATTGACCTGCTCATTATATATTTTTTCTATATCAATCTTGCCAGAGTATTACACAAGTTTCAGTGTTCAAAAAAAGGGGCAACAAAAACTTAACTGCAAACTTTCTTATATATTTTATCTAAATCTGTTCTGTTTTTCTTTGTTTAATATAAATTTATTTATTTTAATTGGAGGCTAATTACTTTACAATGTTGTATTGGTTTTGCCATATATCAACATGAATCCGCCACGGGTGTACACGTGTTCCCCAATCTGAACCCCCCTCCCTCTTCCCTCCCTGTACCATCCCTCTGGGTCATCCCAGTCCACCAGCCCCAAGCATCCTGTATCATGCATCAAACCTGGACTGGCGATTCATTTCACATATGATATTATACATGTTTCAATGTCATTCTCTCAAATCATTCCAGCCTCTCCCTCTCCCACAGAGTCCAAAAGACTGTTCTATACATCTGTGTCTCTTTTGCTGTCTCGCATACAGGGTTATCATTACCATCTTTCTAAATTGTTCTGTTTTTCTTATTGTCTGTTTTATTCCATCTTTCTGGATTGACCTTTAACTTAGTCTTCAGCATCTATTTTCAGTCATGTCTTACTAGCTGTAACTTTTGCTTTAAGTAGTATTTATAGCATCGTTTTAACATGTAATCTTTTAGTATAATTAACTTCTAAATCAATATCTATTTATTTATGTTACTGAGATATAATTGATTTATAATATTATATTAGTTTCAGGTGTACAGCATAGTTATTCAAATTTTTTATAGATTACAGTTCATTTAAGGGTATTATAACATATTGACTATATTATCTGTGCTATAAAGTATATCCTCATAGCTTATTTTTTATATGTAGTACATTTTACCTCTAAATCTGCTACCCCCATTTGCCCATCGCCCCTTTCTTCTCCCCACTAGTAGCCACTAATTTGTTCTCTATATCTGTGACTGTTTATTTCGTTATATTCAATCATTTATTTGGAAACCATCAGCAAATTGAAAAGTCAGCCTACAAGATGGACCTGTGAGATAATTGCAGTGAAGAACCTTGAATAATATGTTTTGGCTGAAGTGTATGTGTGTGTGTGAAAAAGTAGAAGTGAGATAGTAGGAGGAGGTACCACCTAATCGTGGTAACAGCAGCACACCATAAAACCTGATGGGAAAAAATACATAGGAGTATGCTTATTGACATACTGAGTAGTACTTGTCTTTACATTTAATGAGAAAACAATAAAATATTTTAAACAAGGATGTGAGACATTCAAGACTTCACTGTGTGCAAAATTTGGAATAGCTTATTAACAGACAGAAAGCCTATTTAAGAATATATTTGATACAGTAAGGACAGAAACAAAACTTGTTTGAAAACAAACAAGTTTCAAACTTGAAAATTGAAATTTTTAAGACGTGATGAAGATAAACTCTATAGAAATTGACAACAGTTTAAATTTTGGGAGAGAGGATTGAAGAAATGAAGACAAATCAACCTGAGATCTGGAATTTTGTGATGTATTAAATATTCACCAATTTAAAACTCTATGGAAACAATTTGAAGAAACAATCACATATACCACACAGAGACACATGGGCACACACCTACACAGGCTTTGTCCTTGTTGCATTTTATGGGTAGAATATCAAATAAATATCCATATTAATACATAAAAATGGGTTTTGTAGCTGTGCTTTCTATTAAGCAGTTTCTTTTATGAAAATACTACCAATTCTCATTTTTTTTTTTTTTTTTAGGAGAACGTATTGATCCCTTATGGAAAATTGTTGAATTCAGACAGCTATGTAGTATTGGAGAATTTTAAAATACATATTTAAATCTGAAGTTTTCTTTTCCTTTCTTTCTTTCTTCTTCTTCTTTTTTTTTTTTTTTTTAAAGGAAAGGTGATGACTTTAATCTTGACTAGCTTGAGTTTAAAATGTCTGGAAGCATACATAGGGTTTCTACAATCAAATATTTTCTCTCATACAATTATCAAGTATTGTCAAGAAAAGAAAGAAATGTGTAAAATATTTATTTTTCTATCTTGAGTAAAGAATGAGTGGGGTAAGAAAGGGATTTGGAAAAGGTAATTGATGTAGTTCTTATTTTATTTAATATTTATAAAATTGTCTTCTATGACTAAAGGTTGAGATATATATTTACCTATTTCCATGAAGCAAAGTCATAGTCAAGGATTATATAAGCCAGACTTTACTCTTTCTTTACTGGTGTTACATAAACGTATAGGTAAAGATGAAGTACTCTGATTTTAGTAATGAAACTTTATCAGGATAGTTAAAATCACTAGTTTCACTGTCTCTTATTTTGTTTTGCATTTTCACAACATTTTAGTAAAATAGATTTCACTAATTCACAATGAAGCAAAGTCATAGTCAAGGATTATATAAGCCAGACTTTACTCTTTCTTTACTGGTGTTACATAAACGTATAGGTAAAGATGAAGTACTCTGATTTTAGTAATGAAACTTTATCAGGATAGTTAAAATCACTAGTTTCACTGTCTCTTATTTTGTTTTGCATTTTCACAACATTTTAGTAAAATAGATTTCACTAATTCACACATTTTTCTTCTGTTAGGTCCATACCACTTCCGTTCTTTATTGTGCCCATCTTTCCATGAAATGTTCCCTTGGTATATCTAATTTTCTTGAAGAGATCTCTAGTCTTTCCCATTATAATGTTTTCTTCTATTCATTTTCATTATTCATTTGCACTGGTCATTGAGGAAGACTTTTTTTACTGCTCCTTGCTATTCTTTGGATCTCTGCATTCAGATGGGTGCATCTTTCCTTTTCTCCTTTGCCTTTCACTTCTCTTCTTTTCTCAGCTATTTGTAAGGCCTCCTCAGACAACCGTTGTGCTTTTTTTGCATTTCTTTTTCTTGTGGCACAGTAAAGGATAGAAATGGTATGGAGCTAACAGAAGCAGAAGATATTAATAAGGGGTGGCAAGAATACACAGAACTATACAAAAAAAGATCATCATGACCCAGATAACCACAATGGTGCAAACACACCTAGAGCCAAACATCCTAGAATGTGAAGTCAAGTGAGCCTTAGGAAGCAGCACTATGAACAAAGCTAGTGGAGGTGATGGTATTCCAGTTGAGATATTTCAAATCCTAAAAGATGATGCTATGAAAGTGCTGCACTCAATATGCCAGCCAATTTGGAAAATTCAGCAGTGGCCACATGTTTGGAAAAGGCCAATTTTCATTCCAATGCCAAAGAATGCTCAAAGTACTGCACAATTACGCTCATCTCACACATTAACAAGGTAATGCTCAAGATTGTCCAAGTCAGGCTTGGAGAACCGTGAACTTCCAGATGTTCAAGTTGGATTTAGAAAAGGCAGAGGAATCAGAGATTAAATTGCTGACATCCACTGAATCATTGAAATTATCAGGATAGTTAAAATCACTAGTTTCACTGTCTCTTATTTTGTTTTGCATTTTCACAACATTTTAGTAAAATAGATTTCACTAATTCACACATTTTTCTTCTGTTAGGTCCATACCACTTCTGTTCTTTATTGTGCCCATCTTTCCATGAAATGTTCCCTTGGTATATCTAATTTTCTTGAAGAGATCTCTAGTCTTTCCCATTATAATGTTTTCTTCTATTCATTTTCATTATTCATTTGCACTGGTCATTGAGGAAGACTTTTTTTACTGCTCCTTGCTATTCTTTGGATCTCTGCATTCAGATGGGTGCATCTTTCCTTTTCTCCTTTGCCTTTCACTTCTCTTCTTTTCTCAGCTATTTGTAAGGCCTCCTCAGACAACCGTTGTGCTTTTTTTGCATTTCTTTTTCTTGTGGCACAGTAAAGGATAGAAATGGTATGGAGCTAACAGAAGCAGAAGATATTAATAAGGGGTGGCAAGAATACATAGAACTATACAAAAAAAGATCATCATGACCCAGATAACCACAATGGTGCAAACACACCTAGAGCCAAACATCCTAGAATGTGAAGTCAAGTGAGCCTTAGGAAGCAGCACTATGAACAAAGCTAGTGGAGGTGATGGTATTCCAGTTGAGATATTTCAAATCCTAAAAGATGATGCTATGAAAGTGCTGCACTCAATATGCCAGCCAATTTGGAAAATTCAGCAGTGGCCACATGTTTGGAAAAGGCCAATTTTCATTCCAATGCCAAAGAATGCTCAAAGTACTGCACAATTACGCTCATCTCACACATTAACAAGGTAATGCTCAAGATTGTCCAAGCCAGGCTTGGAGAACCGTGAACTTCCAGATGTTCAAGTTGGATTTAGAAAAGGCAGAGGAATCAGAGATTAAATTGCTGACATCCACTGAATCATTGAAAAAGCAAGAGAATTCCAGAAAAACATCTACTTCTCTTTTATTGACTATGCCAAAACCTTTGACTGTGTGGATTACAACAAACTGTGGAAAATTCTGAAAGAGATGGGAATACCAGACCACCTGACCTGCCACCTGAGAAATGTGTATGCAGGTCAGGAAGCAACAGTTAGAACCAGACACGGAAGAACAGACTGGTTCCAAATCAGGAAAGGAGTACATCAAGGCTGTATATTGTCACCCTGCTTATTTAACTTATATGTAGAGTACATCAAGCGAAATGTCAGGCTGGATGAAGCACAAGCTTGAATCAAGATTGCCAGGGGAAATATCAATAAGCTCAGATACACAGATGACACCACCCTTATGGTGAAAAGCAAAGAACTAAAGAGCCTTTTGATGAAAGTGAAAGAGGACAGTGAAAAAGTTGGCTTACAACTCAACATTCAGAAAGGCAAGATCATGACATCCAGTCCAATCACTCCATGACAAATAGATGGGGAAACAATGGAAACAGTGAGAGAGTTTATGTTTTGGGGCTCCAAAATCACTGCAGATGATGACTGCAGCCATAAAATTAAAAGACACTTGCTCCTTGAAAGAAAAGCTATGACCAACCTAGACAGCATATTAAAAAGCAGAGATATTACTTCCCCAACAAAGGTCTGTTTAGTCAAACTATGATTTTTCCAGTAGTCATGTATGGATGCGAGAGTTGGACTATAAAGAAAGCTGAGTGCTTAAGAATTGATGCTTTTGAACTGTGTTGTTGGAAAAGACTCTTGAGCATCCCTTTGATGGCAAGGAGATCAAAGCAGTCAATCCTAAAGGAAATCAGTCCTGAGTATTCATTGGAAGGATTGATGCTGAAGCTGAAACTCCAATACTTTGGCAAACTTATGCTGACTAACTTATTGGAAAAGACCCTGATGCTGGGAAAGATTGAAGGTGGGAGGAGAAAGGGCCAACAAAGGATGAGATGGTTGGATTGCATCACTGATTCAATGGACATGTGTTTGAGTAAGCTCCAGGTGTTGGTGCTAGACAGATAAGCCTGGCATGCTGCAGTCCATGGCATCGCAGAAAGTCAGACATGACTGAGCAACTGAACTGACTGAATTCACATCTTTGTCTGACCAATCTCTATATTTCTTTAAAATTCTATGAGATAAGGAGAATGGTAACAAAATTGAGATGTTGAGAAATATCCTGTTTTCTTAATAAACTTAAATTTGGATTGAAATATAGGAATACTTAATAGGAATTTTCAACTTTAGAATACAGTAAGTCCTTTAATGGCAATCCACTCCAGAACTCTTGCCTGGAAAATCCCATGGACAGAGGAGCCTGGTAGGCTACAGTCCATGGGGTTGCAAAGAGTCAGACACGACTGAGTGACTTCACTTTCACTTTCTATATATGAACCATCAACTTGCAGAATTTCAAGACGTGTACATATGCACTTGCATGTTCAATCACCTAAGTTACTTCATGTGTCTGGTGTACATTGTCATGTGTGTGCATCCTTTACAAGTAGGTGTAATTTTGTGTGTTTTACCATACAGTATTATATAGAATATAGTAGTACAGTATCTTCCTTTCAAGCCCAGGATGTCCAGAAGCAAGTGTAAAAGTATCAATGATTAACTGGAACTGCTAAGAAGCACCAAGGAATAACTATGGAAACAGAGAAAATAACGAACAAGGACAAGATCATGGAACCTGTGAAATCTGCTGTGCCAATGATATCAATAATAATGGCCAAAAAATGGGGGAAAATGATGGAGGAGATGGAGAAACTTCTCAAAGTGTGTGGATACAGGATCAGCATCAGTGAGGAGTCCAATTCAGCTTAATGTTTATTGAAGAGAAAGGTGAAAACTTCTATGAAGACTTGAAGAAACACAGTGAAGAATCAAAGGGTGTATCTTTTTTCATCAACTCAGGGCTAAAGCCAGACTTCAAAACATGAAAGTAAGTGGTGAGGTGTGAGTGCAGATATGGTAGTTACCTGGGAATTCCCTGACACATTTTGAGAAATTACTGATGAAGACATGTATTTTACCTGAGCTGTATTTTAATGTGGATAAGACAGGACTAAACTGGAAGAGGATGCCAGGCTAAAGTTATATCTGTACAGAGGAAAAGTTGATGCCAGGCAATAAAGCATCAAAGGACAGTTTAACTCTGTTGCTTGCTGGCAATGTTTCCAGTGATATCAAACTGAGACCTCTCTCAGTTTATCATGCAGACAACCCAAGAACCCTTAGAAACATAGCCAAGGCTCTCTTCTTGTTGTATGGAAGAGTAACTCCAAAGCCTGGCTCACACAAAACCATTTTCCAAGACTGATTTTTCCACCACAGTATTCCAGAGGGAGAGAAATATTAACTAGCGAAGGATGACCTTCAGCATTCTTTTGCTGTGTTTCAGTGCTCTGGACCACTCCCCATTCATGGACAGCTTTTATCCCAACATCAGACTAGCACATCTCCCACCACATGTTACATCATTCATCTAGCCTATGGTCTAGGGAGTTACAGGGACTTTCAAGAAATACTATTTTCATCACATGTTTTGTCAGGTAATAAAGGCAAATGGTGAATCAGGAACAACTTTGCAAGAATTAAGGACTATAACATCTACAAGGCCATAAAATACCTTGACTTCATTTGGCATGAGGTTACGGGCCATCACTGCAAATGGGGTTTGGAAGAAACTTTGTCCAGTTTGTTCACAATTTATGTGGATTTGACTGTCTTTGAATTCTGCTTCTAATTCTCCTGGGTAGTCTCTGAATTCTATGGTAAGGAAACAATCATTACTTACAATTGGTATGTGGGTTTTCTATTTTGAACGATGTTGAGAACTTCTCTTAATTTTTACATGTTCTTGACAGGTTGGTATGGTTTCTGAAATAAATTGGCTAAAAAGATGAAAGCTTAAGGATGATTGAACATATTCGTTGTATTTAAAAAACAGAAATGCATAAATTAATTTGTTGTCTATTTAAATTATATGCAGCAAAGAATTCACTTTTGAGATTCATGCAGCACATAGGATGTAATTTCTCTAATTAGTTGCTGTTTCTGTTTCTGCTTTTATGGCATCCATCCACTAGCGGCCATCACAATTTAAAATGAGTTTCTTTTTAAGTGACAGGCATATTAGAGAAGACATCTAAAAGTGCTGAAGGAATATTGGAATGTATAGATNGCAAAGAATTCACTTTTGAGATTCATGCAGCACATAGGATGTAATTTCTCTAATTAGTTGCTGTTTCTGTTTCTGCTTTTATGGCATCCATCCACTAGCGGCCATCACAATTTAAAATGAGTTTCTTTTTAAGTGACAGGCATATTAGAGAAGACATCTAAAAGTGCTGAAGGAATATTGGAATGTATAGATAGGAAATTTTGTAGCATTTCTGAAAAGCAGAAAGTTTCTTTTATTGATTTCTTGAGATAGTGTCTTTTAGAGAGAGAGATCTGTCATATTTAAAAATTTTAAAGTTTGGTTGTCTATTTTTGTTGATTTCATTGATTTTATCTATCTGTGCCTATATATTCTTTATACATATATAGCTTCCCCATGCCTAACCATATAATTTTAGATTTACTTGCTTCTATATCTAGACAGTTTTGTTGGTTGGACCTGCAAAAAATAATGAATTTTAATTATTTAAATATTTTAATTTGTGTGTTGTATTTAATTGAAAATATTTTCTGACTTAATAGTCATTGATATATTTTCTCTGTTAATAGAACCACTGGTTCTTAGACCAGACTTCACGAGGTAAAATTGAGTGGATTTTATAGATTTGTGGCTAGGTATGGGTATGCCCAAAGAAAGGCAATGCCAAAGAATGCTCAAAGAATGCTACCACACAATTGCACTCATCTCACATGCTAATAAAGTAGTGTTCAAAATCCTCCAAGCCAGGCTTCAGCAATACATGAACCGTGAACTTCCAGATGTTCAAGCAGGCTTTAGAAAAGGCAGAGTACCAGAGATCAAATTGCCAACATCTGCTGGATCATGGAAAAAGCAAGAGAGTTCCAGAAAAAAAAACATCTATTTCTGCTTTATTGACTATGCCAAAGTCTTTGACTATGTGGATCACAATAAACTGTGGGCAATTCTGAAAGAGATGGGAATACCAGACCACCTGGCCTGCCTCTTGAGAAACCTATATGCAGGTCATGAAGCAAGAGTTAGAACTGGACATGGAACAACAGACTGGTTCCAAATAGGAAAAGGAGTACGTCAAGGCTGTATATTGTCACCCTACTTATTTAACTTATATGTAGAGTACATCATGAGAAATGCTGGGTTGGAGGAAGCACAAGCTGGAATCAAGATTGCCAGGAGAAATATCAATAACCTCAGATATGCAGATGACACCACCCTTATGGCAGAAAGTGAAGAAGAACTAAAGAGCCTCTTGATGAGAGTGAAAAGTTTGGCTTAAAGCTCAACATTCAGAAAATGAAGATCATGGCATCTGGTCCCATGACGTCATGGCATCTGGTCCCATGACTTCATGGCAAATAGATAGGGAAACAGTGGAAACAGTGGCTGACTTTATTTCTGGGGACTCCAAAATCACTGCAGATGGTGATTGCAGCCATGAAATTAAAAGACGTTTACTCCTTGGAAGAAAAGTTATGACCAACCTAGATAGCATATTAGAAAGCAGAGACATTACTTTGCCAACAAAGGTCTGTCTAGTCAAGGCTAAGGTTTTTCCAGTAGTCGTGTATGGATGTGAAAGTTGGACTGTAAAGAATTTTGAGCACTGAAGAATTGATGCTTTTGAACTGTGGTGTTGGAGAAGACTCTTGAGAGTCCCTTGGACTGCAAGGAGATCCAACCAGTCCATCCCAAAGGAGATCAGTCCTGAGTGTTCATTGGAAGGACTGACGTTGAAGCTGAATCTCCAAAACTTTGGCCACCTGATGTGAAGAACTGACTCATTGGAAAAAACCATGATGCTGGGAAAGACTGAAGGCAGGAAGAAAAGGGGACAACAGAGGATGAGATGGTTGGATGGAATCACTGATTCAGTGGAGATGAGTTTGAGTAATTCCAGCAGTTGGTGATGGACAGGGAGGCCTGGCCTGCTCTGGTCCATTGAGTCAGGAACAGTCAGACATGACTGAATGACTGAACTGAACTGATGGATATGTCAAGAGAAAGGAAGTTTGAAATGAAAATGAGTAAAACTCATGCTAATTATGTTGTAAGGCAAATGGTAGTGAAGTTAAAACCAAGCAAAACAAAGCAAAATAAGAATCCTTTCTGTGTGCCAATTCGTTCTTACCACTTTTAGCCTAGTTCTATGAGAAAGGTATTCTTGGTATTTAGGTAACTCCTCCACAAACAAGGAATAGTATAAAGTTTGGTTAAATCAGAATCTTTCTGCCTAAGGCCGGCAATTGGAGTTGACTGAGTGCATCATCATATGAAGTCTCTAATTTAATAATTCTGTACCAGGAAACAGAAGCAATTACAAATATTGTGCATCTGCAGAGTTATCAGCATGCCACGGGTGTTTCATTTTAAAATTCTGTGAACTGACTAGCCAAAATTAGATTGAAGACATTGGTGCGTCTTCAGGAAAACCCTTTAAGATGATCCCAAGGTTCTGTCCTCAATATGAGAGACCTGGGTTCAATCCCTAAGTTGGGAAGATTCCCTGGAAAAAAGCACAGCAAGTCACTCCAGTATTCTTGCCTGGAGAATCTCCATAGACAGAGGAGCCTGGTGGGCTACAGTTCCATGTGGTCATAAAGAGTCAGACATGAGAGCAGCTAAGCACAGTGTGGCACAGCATTATGTTCCAAGGTAGCTGTTATTATATTGAAGTGTAGTGCTGTGGACCAGAAGGGAAATAGAGTCCAATAACTTTATTATCGAACTTAAATATACTATCTAGATATGAAGTTTAGTTATGATAACACATTAGATTATCTTTGTTGCTATAAGTCACTGTTTGGAGTAATTTGGTATGTTGTAATAGGTAGCCAATACACCATGAAAGTTTAATAATACACACAATTCTCACTATGATTTGTCTTATTACAATAGTAAAACATATATTAATATGCAATTAGACACACACAGAATCTTTATGTCTTATGAGAAGATCAGTTTAAATTATATGCTAGACAATGAGATAGATAGCAAAGCCCTGCTCCTCATGAGTTAGTTTATTTTTCTAAGGCTGTCTGCATGCATGCTAAGTCACTTCAGTCACGTCTGGCTCTTTGTGACCCTATGGACCATGGCCCGTCAAGCTCCTCTGTCCATGGGATTCTCCAGGCAAGAATACAGGAGGGGCTGCCATGTCCTCCTCCAGGGGATCTTTGCAACACAGGGACCAAACCTGTGTCTCTTACGTCTTCAGCACTGGTAGGCAGGTTCTTTACCACTATTGCCACCTGAGAAGCCCAAGACTGTCTATATAATCTCTCTTATTTTTTAATCCAAAGAAATTATGGAAGCAAATTTTATTGCCATTTATTTTCCCTTGCTTACAGGTTTGTGTACATGGTTTTGTACAGTGATTTTATCAACAAAGGGATTTTTCTACCAATTTTTTAATTCACTGACAATATACTGCATTTTTCTGATACAAAATGTCCTTCAAATTTTAACCCTGATGAATTATACAATTGATATGCATATCAAAATACAGTAATAGTTTTGGAATGTTAATATTGAGAAAAAGAAGTAAGTAATTTAATACAGGCTATAACATTTATTCCAGTTTCTTCTCTCTAAGTGGAAACTGAGGCATAAAGAGGGAGGAAAATTGATGATGATACTACAATTTCAAAAGGATGTACATAAGAATAAATGCATTTTTTTTTCACATGGAGGCTAAAAAATGCATCTATATTTAATTCTGGTATTTAATTTGGTAATGATCAACTAAGAATATCAGGTTGCAAATGTAAAAAAATACAAAAATTAACAGTGAAATAAAATTAAATAAAAGATTAATTAAAATAGAAGTACTGATATGCACATGAAAACATTTAATTAAACAGATATAAAAAACTTTATGAGCAACTGAATGTTAATAACTTGACTGAGAAAGACCACAAAACTGGAAGATAGGAAACGAAAGTTGGGTGTAGGTATTTATTAGCTGTGATCAAGAACACTTAACTCAATGTGTTTTGGTGTCTGATTTCTTGTATAAGATGATGGTAATTGTCTCTTGAATATACATATAATTAAAAGATATGAGATTATTTTTGTCTTCAGCAAGACTAAAGCAAAATTAAACTAATGAATCATATATCAACATTATAAATCAGATTACAAACGAAGGATGCTTGGGGCTGGTGCACGGGGATGATCCAGAGAGAGGATATGGGATGGGAGGTAGGAGGGGGATTCAGGATTGGGAGCTCATATACACCCGTGGTGGATTCATGTCAGTGTATGGCAAAACCAATACAGTATTGCAAAGTAAAATAAAGTAAAAATAAAATTTTAAAAAAAGGACAAATAAAATTAATACAAACTAATCCATTAAAGTATATTGCACTAGTTGTAATGTGTTCAGTTCAATTCAGTTCAGTTGCTCAGCTGTGTGTGACTCTTTGTGACCCCATGAACTGCAGTACGCCAGGTTTCCCTGTCCTTCACCAACAGTTGGAGCTTGGTCAAACTCATGTCCATCAGTCAGTGATGCAATCCAACCATCTCATCCTCTGTCTTTCCCTTCTCCTCTTGCTTTCAATCTTTCCCAGCATCAGGGTTTTTTCTAAGAATCATTTCTTCACATCAGGTGAAGTTTCACCTTCAACATCAATCCTTCCAGTGAATATTCAGGACTGATTTCCTTTAGGATTGACTGGTTTGATCTCCTTACAGTCCAAGGAATTCTCAAGAGTCTTCTCCAACACCACAGTTCAAAAGCATCAACTCTTTGGAGCTCAGGTATCTTTATGGTCCAACTCTCACATCCATACATGACTACTGAAAAAATCATAGTTTGACTAGATGGACCTTTGTCGGCAAAGTAATGTCTCTGCATTTTTAATATGCTGTCTATGTTGGTCATAGGTTTTCTGCCAAATAACAAGAGTCTTTTAATTTCATGGCTGCAGTCACCATCTGCAGTGATTTTGGAGCCCCAAAACACAAAGTATCTCACTGTTTCCATTGTTTCCCCATCTATGAAGTAATGGGACCAGATGATTCCTATGTAGTAATGGGACCGGATGCCATAGTCTTAGTTTTTGGGTGCTGAGCTTTAAGTCAGCTTTTTCAGTCTCCTCTTTCACTTTCATCAAGAGGCTTTCTAGTTCCTCCTTGCTTTCTGCTATTAGGGTGGTATCATCTCCATATCTGAGGTTATTGATATTGTCCCAGAAATCTTGATTCCAGCTTGAGCTTCATCCAGCCCAGCATTTCCCAGGATGTACTCTGCATATAAATTAAACAAGCAGGGTGACAATATACAGCCTTGAAACACTCTTTTCCCAGTTTGGAACCAGTCCACTGTTCCATGTCCAGTTCTAACTTTTGCTTCTTGACCTGAATACAGATTTCTGAGGAGGCAGGTCAGGTGGTCTGGTATTTCCATCACTTTCAGAATTTTCCACAGTTTGTTGTGATCCACAGAGTCAAAGGCTTTAGCATTATTAATGAATCAAAAATAGATGGTTTTTTTTTTGGAATTCTTTTTCAGTGATCCGGCAGATGTTGGCAATTTAATCTCTGGTTCCTCTGTTTTTTCTAAATCCAGCTTAAACATCAGGAATTTCTCAGTTCATGTACTGTTGAAGCCTAGCTTCGAGAATTTTGAGCATTACTTTGCTTGTGTGTGAGATGAGTGCAACTGTGCAACTGTTTAAACATTCTTTGGCATTGCCTTTTTTTGGGATTGGAATGAAAACTAAACTTTTCCTGTCCTTGGCCACTGCTGAGTTATGCATATTTTTTGGCATATTGAGTGCAGCACTTTCACAGCATCATCTTTCAGGATTTGAAATAGCCCAGCTGGAATTTCATCATCTCCACTAGCTTCGTTAATAGTGATGCTTCCTAAACCCTGCTTGACTTCACATTCCAGGTGAATGATCTAGGTGAGTGATCACACCATTGTGATTATCTGGGTCATAAAGATATTTTTTGCATAGTTCTGTGTATTCTTGCCACCTCTTCTTAGTATCTTTTGCTTCTGTTACGTCCATACAGTTTTTGTCTTTATTGTGCCCATCTTTGCATGTAATGTTCTATTGGTATCTCTCATTTTCTTGAAGAGACCTCTAGTCTTTCCTGTTTTATTGTTTTCCTCTATTTCTTTTCATTGATCACTTAGGAAGGTTTATCTCTTTTTGCTATTCTTTGGAACTCTGCATTCAGATGAGTATATCTTTCTTTTTGTCCCTTGCCTTTTGCTTATCTTCTTTTCTTAGCTATTTGTAAGGCCTCCTCAGACAACCATTTTTCCTTTTTGTATTTCTTCCTCTTGGGGATGGTTTTGATCACAGCCTCCTGTACAATGTATGAACCTCCATTCATAGTTCTTCAGGTACTCTCTCTAGCAGATCTAATCCCTTGAATCTGTTTGTCACTTCCACTGTATAATCATAATCTATTTGATTTAGTTCATACCTGAATGGTCTAGTGGTTTTCCCTACTTTCTTCAATTTAAGTCTGAATGTTCAATAAGGAGTTCTTGATCTGAGCCACAGTCAGCTCCCAGTCTTATTGTTTGCCGTCTGTATAGAGCTTCTCCATCTTGGCTGCAAAGTATATAATCAATATGATTTTGATATTGACCATCTGGTGACATCCATGTGTAGAGTCTTCTCTTGTGTTGTTGGAAGTGGGTGTTTGCTGTGACCTGTTTGTTCTTTTGGCAAAAGTCAGTTAGCCTTTTCCCTGCTTCATTTTGTACTCCAAGGCCAAACTTGTCTATTACTCCAGATATTTCTTGACTTCCTACTTTTGCATCTTAGTTCCCTATGATGAAAAGGGCATCCTTTTTTTGGTGTTAGTTCTAACAGGTCTTATAGGTCCTCATAGAACTGTTCAGCTTCATCTTCTTTGACATTAGCGGTTGGGATATAGACTTGGATTATGTGATATTGAATGGTTTGCCTTGTAAACAAACAGTGATCATTTTTTCATTTTTGAGATTGCACCCAACTAATCTTGTGTGTTAGATACCTGGAATAAAAATCTGATCATGTTTTCAAGAGTTTGTACTCTAATGGGAAATATAGAGACTAAAATGCACTAACAATAAAAGTGTGAAGATAAATATTAGTTATTTAATAAGTCTTCTTAAAAGAAAAATTAGGAGTAAAAATTGAGTAGGAATTACACTCGAAAAGAGTCAGAAGTGGGACTGGGCATGAGAAGGATGGGAGCTGGTGTTAGTCTTTGGAAGTTTGAGATAGAGAAAGGAATTCTGGGTAGAATTAAGAACATAGGCAAGGTTTGGAGATAATGGAGAAATGGTACTCTGGGAGAATGTTCAGATATACAGGATGGTAGAAGCATACAGTTCTTGGTGGAAATTGTTGAGATGTGAAGTATGAGAGTAAAACACAGGCATTTGGAACAAATGAAATAAGCAGGTAAAAAATAAATTCAACTCCAAAGAAAAGATATCCAAACTCCAGGAGCTGGTGAAGGACAGGGAAGCCTGGTGTGCCTCTTTTCATGAGGTGGCAAACAGTCAAACACAACTGAGCATCTGAACTGAACTGAAAAAAAAAAAAAAATTCACCTCCAAACAAAATATGTAGAGGTAGCATTTTAGAATATAATAGATGATTTGGAATACATATGCTGGGTAGGATATTTTTATTAATCTATATAAATTGAGATAATAGTTCTTTGTCAAATTTTATAGCACTTTGTTCTTAAAAAAAAAAAAAAAAGTAGTCCAAATGTTAGTTGTATATTACTTGACTTTTAAAAAACAAAAATTCATTCCAGATAGTTTGGTTTGGATGGCTTACATTGAGCTGAGGAAAACCCTAATCTCTAAACCTGATTATATGTTACCTTAATTTATAAAAGAATCTTTTTAGATATCATTGAATTAAGACTCAAGATAAAAATTATCCTGGATTATCATAATGATTTAATATAATCATGAGATGACTTCTAAGAGAGGAACAGAAGAGGGTCAGACATACAAGGTGATGTGACAATGGAAACAGAGATCACTTTAGAGGGAAATTTGAAGATGCTATGCTGTTGACTTATAAAATGAAGGAAAAATTGTGAGTCAAGTAGTGCAGGAGGCCTCTAGAAGCTGGAAAAGACAAGGATACAACTTCCCCACTAGAGTGTATAGAAGGAATATTGGCAAAACCTTAATATTATCCTAACAAGACCTAGTTCAGACTTCTGACTTCCAGAACTATATGATAATAAATTTTTGCTAAGCCCCTAAATTTGTAGTAATTTGTTACAACAGCTGTAAAAGATGCATATGATTGGATTCCAGTTTTTTTTTGTATCAGCCCTTGTTTTGGATTTTACCTTGTCCTTGACCACCCCCACTTTACATTCATCTTTCTTGTTCCAACTGTCTGCCTTGAGAACTTCAAACTCTAGCAATAGACATGAATAAAACTACCTCACAGAGACCATTTGGCTCTTACAATTGCATGTGGCAGAATCCCTTTAATGAATTTTATTTAGTATGTCTAGGGGTTCTGATTCTCTGAACCCTGATTGCAACAAATACTCTGACTACTTGAACATCATTCCGCAAAGTGCATGGAATTTATATTAATGCTCATCTTAAAAAACTTTTCTCTACATTTGTCATGATAACTTCTCGTACACAAATGTCTCTGCCATCGTTAATAGGTTTTGCGTCACTAACAGACTCTTACTATCTCTTATTCCTTAACTGACCATGGAAAAATAACTCCACATTGTTAGCATGCCCCAAAGGACTCAAACAGTGATATAATTATTTAGGGGTTAAGTAAACTATTAGCTACATATGAACATATTGAATTTCAACCATTCCAAAGGTGGTATTTGTGTATTTATTACACTAGAATCAACCCTGCAATTTTGACATTTTATGTATGCAGTGTTTAGAAGATGATTGAGTTTTATGATATCAAGAAAAATGTGATATTTAAGGATTTTTTTTCCTCTTTTCATGATATTTGCAAACTATATTCATTTTTTTATTGGCTTTAACCAAGTTAACCCAAGGTCTATGAGTTTTTTATAGAAGATAAATTGTGTATTTAATGGATAAAGAAGAGGATAAATGACTCTTTTGAGTATCTTTTGGAAGTTGATTTGTTTAAAAATTCCATTTCTTTGCTTTGTTGTTTATGAGGAGAAATTTGTCTATCAGATATCAAACTAAGTTCAAATGAAATTGTGATTGCAGGTCTCAGTTCCCTTGATCTATTCTTTGTGTAATACTGTAAATCATATACTCACATTCTACCTCCTGAAGCCAGCCAGTCTTTTGCCTTCCAATAGCTTTGCAGGAGGCTCTGTCAAGTGCTGCCTGTGGCTTCAAACTCACGTCAAAGAAAGCTCACACTATACCAGCCCTGGGCCATGAGAATGTTCAGGCAGTTGGCGAATTTCATCTCAACCATGAATTTCTCTCATTTATATTCCAAAACATATTTATAAATGAATAGAATTCTCTTGAAGGTATGGAGAACTCCAAAAGTATTGAGTTAGAAATATTGATTTCAAAACTCTTAGTGTATGCATGCATGCTTGACTCTTTGCAACCCTATGGGCTGTAACCCACCAGGCTTCTCTGTCCATGGGATTTCCCAGGGAAAAATATTAGACTGGGTTGCTATTTCCTCCTCCAGAGGATCTTCCTGACCCAGAGATGGAATCATGTCTCCTGCATTACAGGCAGATTCTTTATGACTGAGTCACTGGGAAAATAGATGATATTAAAGCTATGAAGGTGGATGCAACAACCTAAGAAACATCCCCTTTTCTCTTGAAAATAGAAACTACTCAAGAATGAAAACTAACACTTAAATGTGAGATACCAAAAGAATTTCAAAAGCATGAAAAAGTAGAATGTAAAAACCATCAGAAAATAGAGTCCTTCATGTTACTGGAAAAGAAAGATCTAATGTATAAATCCATTAAGTATTTATACAAAATTAAGGAGATTTGGAGATATTATATACTACTCTATAAAAGACAATTTTACATTATCAGACTTTTTTAACTTTTGAAAATTAATATTTTTACTTAATAAAAAGTAAGTTAATTTTTCTCCTCCTAAAGAAAAAATA
>SJYT01014565.1:0-80657 GCA_006410635.1 Cephalophus harveyi | reverse complement strand
GAAGAGTATAAGTAACTGTAGAGATAAGACTGATTTTAAAAATTATTTACATCAGCGGCAAATCAGTTAAACTAGGTTGGAGACTGTGCATATAAAGATAAGAAATATAAATTAAGATGGTATATAGGTGCCTGATTATCAAAGTTTTTGAATCCAGTTTACCCTGAGTAATTAATAGTTCATTTTAAATACTTTTTTTTAGAAAAACTGAGCAAAGATATTATTTTTCAGACTGTCCTGGAGGCAATGTGAGGGATTAATTGGATAGAACTTAAACTTGAAGTGCAGAGATCAGTATTATTTATTCAAGCTACAGTTGTTAAGTGAATAAATTAGATGCTGGAAATGGGAACTGAAAGGAACACTTATGATACATCCTGAAAAAAAAATTGGGCTTTTAGTATTTTTATTAGGATGACTTTAGTATTTTTATTAGAAATGTTTTCTTTTATTATGTACTCAGACTTGTGAAAAGTTTACAGCTATGTCTGTCTAATACCAAAACTTTACATTTAAATCTGACCAAACAGCCAGATACCATAAAATTATTTTATACTACAGGTGTTAGAAATTGTAACACCAGTCATGTTTTAAATTTACTAGGTTTTTCATAGCCAGATGGCACAATTTGCTCCAATCCATGCCTCTGTCCTCTGAGATTTCTACGGTATGTGTATCCATGCCCAGTAAGAGCTTCAGTCTTTGCTGGGAAATAAGAAAGTCACTCTTCAATGGAATTTTTTTCTACTCTGAATATTAAAAGCATGAATATGAGCAATGTGATATACTTTCTTGATTGATTAAAGAAAGACAAAAAGTTGAGCCATTGATTTCTCAAAAGATGCATTTGTTTCTTGAATGCACCAGTGCAGCCTCTAACCTCAGGTTTAGTGTAACATTATATCAGCTCTTGTTTCCTCATGCTGCCAATTTTCTTACATCTCAATCCTTTTCCAGTTCAAAAGCCTTTTTACAGGAAGTAGAGGAAATAGGTCAGGTTAAATTACTACCTAAATTCTAGTAAAATAATACTTCACAGAGAGAAGAGAGGAAGGAAGGAAAAAAAGAATAAAGGAATGAAGAGAAGTAGGGAGAAAGGGAAGAAACTGGCATAACTTCAAGCTAATATTAAACATCAAATTTAGTACACATACAAAACTCATTTATAAAGAGGAGAATTTGTATTTGAAGAGTGGTAGTAGGTCATTTTTCTTAGATTAACTGATTAACATTTCATAAAATATATTGTTCTATCAAAAGATTGTATACTTTATAAGATGGCTATTGGGAGTTTCTTTATATCAAGATGCATAAGACTTCCAAAAATCTTCAGTTGTCAAGCGATGTGTAACCCATTATATTCCAGTGATTTGTCCATGTTTAGGAGACTTTTTTTGTTTCAGAGATCAAATTACCAACATCTGTTGGATCATTGAAAAAGCAAGAGAGTTCCAGAAAAACATCTATTTCTGCTTTATTGACTATGTCAAAGTCTTTGACTGTGTGGACCACAATAAACTGTGGAAAATTCTTCAAAAGATGGGAATACCAGACCATCTGACCTGCCTCTTGAGAAACCTATATGCAGGTCAGGAAGAAACAGTTAGAATGGACATGGAACAACAGACTAGTTCCAAATAGGCAAAGGAGTACGTCAAGGCTGTCTATTGTCACCCTGCTTATTTAACTTATATGAAGAGTACATCATAAGAAACGCTAGGCTGGAAGAAGCACAAGCTGGAATCAGCACAAGCTGGAATCAAGATTGCTGGGAGAAGTATCAATAACCTCAGACATGCAGGTGACACCAGCCTTATGGCAGAAAGTGAAGAGGAACTAAAGAGCCTCTTGATGAAAGTGAAAGAAGAGAGCGAAAAAGTTGGCTTAAAGCTCAACATTCGGAAAATGAAGATCATGGCATCCGGTCCCATCACTTCATGGGAAATAGATGGGGAAACAGTGGAAACAGTGTCAGACTTTATTTTTGGGGGCTCCAAAATCACTGGAGATGGTGACTGCAGCCATGAAATTAAAAGACACTTACTCCTTGGAAGAAAAGTGATGACAAACCTAGATAGCATATTCAAAAGCAGAGACATTACTTTGCCAACTAAGGTCCATCTAGTCAAGGCTATGGTTTTTCCTGTGGTCATGTATGGATGTGAGAGTTGGACTTTGAAGAAGGCTGAGTGCCGAAGAATTGATGCTTTTGAAATGTGGTGTTGGAGATGACTCTTGAGAGTCCCTTGGACTGCAAGGAGATCCAACCAGTCCATTCTGAAGGAGATCAGCCCTGGGATTTCTTTGGAAGGAATGATGCTAAAGCTGAAACTTCAGTACTTTGGCCACCTCATGTGAAGAGTTGACTCATTGAAAAAGACTCTGATGCTGAGAAGGATTGGGGGCAGGAGGAGAAGGGGATGACAGAGGATGAAATGGCTGGATGACATCACGGACTCGATGGACATGAGTCTGAGTGAACTCCGGGAGATGGTGATGGACAGGGAGGCCTGGTGTGCTGCGATTCATGGGGCTGCAACGAGTCAGACATGACTGAACAACTGAACTGAACTGAACTGAACTGAGACAGCACATTAAAAAGCAGAGACATTACTTTACCAACAAAAGTCTGTCTAGTCAAGGCTATGGTTTTTCCAGTGGTCATGTATGGATGTGAGAGTTGGACTATAAAGAAAGTTGAGCACCAAAGAATTGATGCTTTTGAACTGTGGTGTTGCAGAAGACTCTTAAGAGTCTCTTGGATTGCAAGGAGATCCAACCAGTCCATTCTAAAGATCAGTCCTGGGTGTTCTTTGGAAGGACTGATGCTGAAGCTGAAACTTCAATACTTTGGCCACCTCATGAGCAGAGTTGACTCATTTGAAAAGACCCTGATGCTGGGAGGGATTGGGAGCAATAGGAGAAGGGAACAACAGAGGATAAGATGGCTGGATGGCATCACCAAGTCAATAGACATGAGTCTGAGTGAACTCCAGGAGTTGGTGATGGACAGGGAGGCCTGGCATGCTGTGATTCATAGGGTTGCAGAGTAGGACATAACTGAGTGACTGAACTGAACTGAATTGAAAGAGACTTTTTTTATTTCGAGGATCACAAGGAAATTATCCATGTGAGTTCCAATCACAAATCTAGCCTGTAAACTCTAATTTCATACAAGAATTTATGTAAACATGTTGTCAAGAGACAATGAAAACAGCCAAGACTTAGAGAAGCTAAAATGTAAAGGAAATGAGGTCTCCTTAGCTATTCCTCCAAAAAATGCATTCCACTTATGTGATACAATGTGAAACTGAAAATTATAATATGTTCCCATTTCATATGGAGCATTGACATCTCAGATGTTAAATTTATATCCCTAGAATAATGTAGGAGTTAAGACATCCAACATAACTTGTTCATTCCTATATGAGGAGAAAGTAATAATTATTTCTGAAGTGAAGTGAAATGGTTCAGTTGTGTCCGACTCTTTGTGACCCCTTGGACAGTAGCCTACCAGGCTCCGCTGTCCATGGAATTTTCCAGGCAAGAATACTGGAGTGGGCTGCCATTTCCTTCTCCAGGGGATCTTCCCAACCCAGGGATCGAACCTGGGTGTCCTGCATTGCAGACAGATGCTTTACCGTCTGAGCCACCAGGGAAGCTATTTCTGAAGTATAGTGTAATTTTTCCATTTCTTGTAAATGTATATTACATATGAAACTCATTTTTCTGTAATACTTCTTAATTTTAGTGGGACATTTGAAAATATACTTTTTTATTAAAAATGTACCATAAAAGAATAACTTTTAAGGTTACTATTTCAATGAGATAAATCTATTTCCATAAAATTTTTAATATTTAGCAGGACATTTTCTCTTCATTTAAGTAATGGATATCTTAGTTATTGCAAGCCATATATCCAACAGTTACTTCTTTCATTGAAGATAATGAAAGAAATGCTCAAGTATTTGAGAAGTAAAATTAAATAAATAAAATTGATAAATATTCACAAGATGTCTATGCAAGAAATATTTTTCATGGATTACTGTGAATGTTATTCCTTAAAAGGATATGCAACATTTAAAATTACACTGATTAAAGTAGTGATGGGCTCTTCTCTGCTGGTCCAGTGGTTAAGACTTCATCTTCCAATGCAAGGGATGCAGGTTTGATCCCTGGACAGGGACAAACCATAGCTTTGACCATACGGAGCTTTGTAGGCAAAGTAATGCCTCTGCCTTTCAACATTGCTCTCTAGGTTTGTCATGGATTTTCTTCCAAGGAGCAAGCATGTTTTAATTTCATTCCTTCAGTCACTATGTATATAGTTATTAAAATTAATTCTCAGTGAAATTCTTGGGAATCAGTTTTTATGTAGTATGTGAAAAGGATCACTGGGGCTTCCCCACTGTCTCAGAGGTAAAGATTCCACCCGCAATGCAGGAGATGCAAGTTCAATCCCTTGGTTAAGAAGATCTCTTGGAAGAGGAAATGGAAACCCACTCAATATTCTTGCCTGAAAAATCCCTGGACAGAGAGGCCTGCTGGCTACAGCCCAAAAGGTTGTGAAGAGTTAGACACAACTGAGCGACTGGGCACAAAAAGGATAATAAAACATGCCCAAATATATTTATCCTATTGACAAATTTTAAAAGTTATGATAATTTTTATTAATGGATACAAATAATTTGATAAAATTTCATGAAAAGAATGTTTTAATGAGATAGGAAAGAGAAGTAGATTTGCTCAAAGTGATAAAGGTAATTTTAAGAAGCAACTATGGCTAGCAACATACTTATGGTGAAAACTGAAACTTTTCACTCTAAGATCTTGAAAAAGGTAAGGATTCTATTCTCACCACTTCTTTTTAATATTGTACTAAACATTTTAGCTGGTGGGTTAAAGAGGCAGAGAGAGACTGTTTAGGTATAATATACCAAATAATATATTTTAGACACTAATAGAATAAATAAGTGGGTTTACCATGGTTATGGGCTATATGAAAAAAACAACAAAAAATAGTATATCTGTATAAAATATATTTCCTAAATTCCTATGAGAGCCACCCTAATTTTCAGTACAGTCTTTGGATTCTGCCATAATATTGCCAGATTTATTGTATGCTTCAGTTCAGTTCAGCCGCTCAGTTGTGTCCGACTCTGCGACCCCATGAATCGCAGCATGCCAGGCCTCCCTGTCCATCATCAACTCCCAGAGTTCACTCAAACTCACGTCCACTGAGTCGGTGATGCCATCCAGTCAGTCATCTCTTCCTCTGTCATCCCCTTCTCCTCCTACTCCCAATCCCTCCCAGCATCAGAGTCTTTACCAATGAGTCAACTCTTTGCATGAGTTGGCCAAAGTATTGAAGTTTCACCTTCAGCATCATTCCTTCCAAAGAACACCCAGGACTGATCTCCTTTAGAATGGACTGTTTGGATCTCCTTGCAGTCCAAGGGACTCTCAAGAGTCTTCCCCAACACCACAGTTCAAAAGCATCTATTCTTCAGTGCTCAGCTATCTTCACAGTCCAACTCTCACATCCATACATGACCACTGGAAAAACAATAGCCTTGACGAGACGGACCTTTGTTGGCAAAGTAATGTCTCTGCTTTTGAATATGCTATCTAGGTTGGTCATAACTTTCCTTCCAAGGAGTAAGCATCTTTTAATTTCATGACTACAGTCACCATCTGCAGTGATTTTGGAGCCCAGAAAAATAAAGTCTGACACTGTTTCCCCATCTATTTCCCATGAAGTGATGGAACCAGATGCCATGATCTTCATTTTCTGAATGTTGAGCTTTAAGCCAACTTTTTCACTCTCCTCTTTCACTTTCAGCAAGAGACTTTTTATTTCCTCTTCACTCTCTGCCATAAGGGTGATGTCATCTGCATATCTGAGATTATTGACATTTCTCCCTGCAATCTTGATTACAGCTTGTGCTTATTCCAGCCCAGCGTTTCTCATGATGTACTCTGCATACAAGTTAAATAAGCAGGGTGACAATATACAGCCTTGACGTACTCCTTTTCCTATTTGGAACCAGTCTGTTGTTTCATGTCCAGTTCTAACTCTTGCTTCCTGACCTGCATATAGTTTAAGGATACATAAATGTGAAAGTAAAAATAAAGAAATTAAATTAATAAATAATTAACAGTTGTTTACTATACATATAATATTTGCATAAATCTTTTAAGTATCAATGTATTAATTAAGAGAGTTGATTCAAATTATCTGGTTCACAGTTCCTGGAAGAAGTTCAGAGGGCCTAATATTTCACCAATTAGTTTGGCAAAAGTTGCAATCCTGATAATAAGACATGAGTGGGACTGTGTGGAGAATTGATTTAATACAAGATATGTATTTTCTTTAATAGTGCATAGAACAACTAATAATTTCACATAGAGCTAAATTCCTTTAATGAAGAAGAGGTGAGATAATTTATAGTTTGTCTGTCACATAAGGAGAGTGTACCCTACCACCATATGCATAGAAACATGATGAGACTAATATATCCAATCAGTGATATAATTATGTCTGATTTTAATGAAATGTAATTGTGGCCACAAAACAGCTCATTATGTGAAGCTAAGCATTCCTGTTTTATTAATACATGTATCAAAATTCCTTTTAAAGAATGTGCTCTCTAATACATTTTACCTATTTATTTTTAAGATTGAGGTAATCTTGATTTATAAAGCTATGTGTTAATGTGTATAACATTATATTTCTACTTTTGTAAACCCTACAACATTTTTGTAGGGTTTACAAAAGTAAACATTTTTCTGCCCCATGTTGAAAAGTTGTTTTCAAAGTTTTTCTACCCCATGCTCAGCACCAAAAATTTAGTTTCGTAGTCAGAGAATTTATTAGGGCCAATGTGAAGGCTATTTTATCAGTACTTACTAAAATATAAAATGTGATTCTTTGAATCTACCCTCAAGCAACAACATAAACTAGTACAATTTACATGTATGTGTTTCTTCACTGCAGAATTTTTGTTTTATAAAACTTAGAATTAGCCTGAATATCTATCAAGAGATCAATGGCTAAATATGTGAATAATATTTATAGGTATTACATTGGAAAGACCTCCAAAAATAAAGTGGGTTTTTTTCCCAAAGGACAAATTTTGAAATCTTTGTAGTTTGATACAGTATATATGTGGCTACTTAGGGGCCTCTTGTGGTAAAGAACCTCCTTGCCAATGCAAGAGACACAGGTTAGATCCCTGGGTTAAGAAGATCTCCTGGAGGAGGGCATGACAACCTGATCCAGTATTCTTGCCTGGAGAATCTCTTGGACAGAGGAGCCTGGTGGCTACAGTTCATAGTCACAAAGAGTCGGACAAGACTGAAGTGACTTTGTACACAGGAACTCACAGTATATATATAAAATATTACATACTTTATGGAACTTATTTCTATTTCCTAGAATCACTATATTGTCTCCAGTAATATGCTGTTTCATTTCATTTTTGAAAATGATTACTTTTGAGTAAAGGACAGCATAATTTATTCTATCCTAGTTTGTGTAACATTTTATTAAAATGGGATCTTATTATTCTACATACATTAAAAAAATTTTCACCTAGTAAATTTGCTTATTTTATTTATTTGGTATTATGCACTAGTTTTGATGAGTCCCAGTTAATATTTGTAAACAGTGAGAAAAATAGTATTTTATTAATTTAAGATTTCAATGTCTATATAAAACTTGTTAAAAGGTTTGTAAATGGCAAGTTGTATAAGCAAACAAAATGACTGCAATAAACTATAGTGAGGCATCATTCAGCAATGATTTAATGAATTAGCATTTGTTTCATATTAAAGCAATGTAAAAAATATAATCTCCATATATAGCTCATTTACAAACTGATATATTTAAAATATTAGAAAAATATTGTAGTTAATGGTATATCACAGCTTTGAAGGTGCTTCAGTAATTAAATGTTTACTCAAAAGAAATATAAGGTAAGTATAAGTCAGGCCTCCACCGAGAGATCAAATATATCAGAAGCATAAATATTTTGATTCCTTAAGAAATGAAGTTGAAGTAGCTTTACTGCATTGCATATTATATGTGAATATGTATGTATATATTTTACTCCTTGGGAGTTAAACTGAAAAATGTGACAAATTCAATAAAAGAATCATTAGATGTAGCTCTGCATTAAGATATGTAATTGTTTAAATTCTACTGGTAAGTTGTATTTGCAAGCATATTAAATTAAATCTTCATATTTGGTATTAATATGAAGTATCTCAAGAGAAATCCCTAGGGGGAAGTTGAGTGGGGAAAAAGAAAGTCCAATTAGTTTTAATACTACATAGGATAATATATTTTATTTATTCAAAAATAAAGGATATTTGAAATAGTGACAGTAATGGTAAATTTACTAAGCTTCCTATCATTTAGTTTTATATTTAAAAACATAGATACTGTTGTGTTGGTTAATATTCAGAAATAAATGATGCAATCTAGAGCATAATCCTATTTACCTTTTAAATAGATCTAGTTAAACAATACCAGTTGTCAGAAATTCATCTTAGAAATACTGAAAGCTCAAATATCAATGACCAAATTCAAGCCGAAACTAATAAATGCCATATTATATAGATTGTTGTAATTGCATTCTACATGACTATAGAGATATTAAAGGCAGTTTTTAAAGACTCAGGTTTGCAGAAAAATGATTGCCAATTGATCTTAATTTCTCTGAGTAACCCATATAAATCTATTATGCAGAAAATGCTCTTAAGGAAAGAGCATCAGGTACTAGCAGAAACATAACCTGAATGAGAATTGGAAGATTGTAAGTTTTTATCTCTGTGATCTTCTTTCCTTGTCTGGAGAGGCAATTCTGCTTCAGTGCTGGGAGTGCTGGAGGTAATTTCTCTAAAGCACTGTCTATTTCTGTATCAGTTGAGCACTTTTGAATGGAGTAATATCTTAAAGACCCAACGTACCATGAAGTTCCTGCAATAAAAATAACAGAATTTAGGTGACACCTAAATACTAAATATCCCAGCAGAAGATGGTGGCTATGTGCAAATTCAAGGAACTTTTGATCTAGTTTTTTTTTTCTTTTACAGCTTCGCAATTTGCTATATTTTAGGGTAATGATATACCTATCATTTCTTGACAAGTGCATTATGAGTACTTATCTCACCCCAAAGAGTGTCTTACATATAGTTGGTGATCAGTAGAAGTTCATTGCATGCATGAATAAAAGAGTAAGTGAATGAATAAGCACACCTTAAAGTCTGGAAAAAAGCAGACAATTTGAAATAGAAATATGACATAAAGAGTTCAATAATATCAAATATGTATGAAGTACTTACCAGACTATAATAATTCATTTTTATTTTAGTGTTATTTCTTCTTTATTATTTTTGAAGAAGTCACACAGTTTAATTTTAAGCAACAATTTCCATTGTATGTTGGCTTCACAGAAGATGGTCAGTTTTTAACAAGAGATTGGATTTGTATGAATAAACATAATTCATTATCATAATATATAGAACACTTAGACTATGATTTTTTATAGTGAGCTGCAGCAATTGACTGCTGTATCCCACAATTGGTTCATAAATATTACTTAAATAAGCTGTGTAACATATGGTTCAGATGTTTGCCCTAATTAAAATTTAATCCCCTATCATTTTCCTAATTTAACAATAGTTGTGGTAAACAAATTATTGAGGAAACAGGTTTGTGTTTAAAAATCAAATACAGAAAACTAGGAAAACAAATTTCAAAACAGGTAATGTGGTGGGGAAATGTTGGAAGCACATCTTTCACAGAATTATGCAGAAAATAAAATTGTAGGAAATGAGTTCAAAAGTAACCCCCTTTATACAGTATCTGAGATAATGTGTATTGATATAGTGTTTATGGTAGTTTATTGCAAAACTTATGGCTTTTAGGGCTTCCCTCATAGCTCAGTTGATAAAGACTCTGCCTGCAATGTAGGAGACCCTAGTTCAATTCCTGGGTCGGGAAGATCTGCTGGAGAAGGGATAGGCTACCCACTTCAGTATTCATGAGCTTCCCTTATAGCTCAGCTGGTTAAAAATCCACTGCAATGCGGGAGACCTGGATTCCATCGCTGGGTGGGTAAGATCCCCTGGAGAAGGGAAAGGGTACCGACTCCAGTATTCTGAAAGTCCAAGGCTGAATGACTTTCACTTTTGCCCTTTAAAATCCCATGGATCTGAATTTAGGTAAATACTGAAATGAGAAATTAAAGTATTTAGAGAAAAATTAAACCAAGATATAATTAAAGCTACTTTATTTAAGATTTTAATATTTATGAATCTGTACTATACTTCTTTAAATTTTTTTTGTTTGCTTTTTTGCCAGGACAGTTATCATGGCTCTTCAAATTAAATCACAGGATCTGAAAAAACATATAGAAATGTTTGTATTATATACATTGTGGCACTTACAGAGTATTACAGTGCACTACTTTGAAAATGGGTGATATTCAAATAAAGTATATATATAATGAAAAATCTGAAAGTCACTCAGTCATGTCTGACTTTTTGTCACCCCATGAACTGTAGCCACAAAACACTGTAGTCCCTAAGGTCTGTAGCTTGCCAGGATCTTCTGTCCATGGAATTCTCCAGGCAAGAATGCTGGAGTGGGTAGCCATTCCCTTCTCCAGAGGAGGGAATCTTCCTGACCCAGGTATTGATCCCAAGTGTCTTGTATTGCAGGAAGATTTTTTACCATCTGAGTCACCTGGGAGGGAGAAGGAAATGGTAACCCACTCCAGTATTCTTGCCTAGAGAATCCCAGGGACAGAGGAGCCTGGTGGGCTGCCATCTATGGGGTAGCACAGAGTCGGACACGACTGAAGTGAATTAGCAGCAGCAGCAGAGTCATCAGGGATGCCCCAAAGGGTAAATCCTGATAAATATAAAAGCTTGACTGCCATAGCAAATAATTTGCCAAATATGCTTAAAAATTAAATTGACATTTCACCAAATAACCCTTCCATAGGACTATTCCTAACAGAATTATTAGAAATCTCTTTAAAAGAGATGGAATTCAAACTAAATAATCTAAAATCACTAGTGAAGTGCTATGAAATAAATCTTTAAAATTGTTATCATGTCAGGTTGTGTTTCAATATTTTTAAGCTCATGATATAATAAATTTTTTAGTTTTGTCTCTTTAAATATTATAAATTTAAGTAATTTATCATACCAGAGGAGGAAAATTCTATGTGTAATATCCTAAACTTAGCAAAAAAGACAATTTTTAATATCAATGTAAAACAATTGGTATCTTTAAATTTAAATACTTGCACTCTAAAAACCATACTAGCAACATTCAAATTGATAGCTGTGTAACTTGCTATGGATTGTAAATATTACTAAGTATTTGATACTTTAAATGCTGATCATAATTAGCACTTACTGAAAACTAAAGCTAGAAAATCTAATGTGTAAATAGGCTTTTTTTTTCCTTTCCTCAGCCATCAGTGTACACATTTTCATTAGTATTGTTATTTTCAAATTTTGGAAGTGAAGTGAAGTGAAAGTCACTCGGTCAAGTCCAACCATCTGTGACACCATGGACTATACAGTCCATGAAATTCTCCAGGCCAGAATACTGGAGTGGGTATCCTTTCCCTTCTCCAGGGGTTCTTCCAAACCCAGGGATCAAACCTAGGTCTCCCACATTGCAGGTGGATTCTTTACCAGCTGAGCCACAAGGGAAGCCCAAGAATACTGGAGTGGATAGCCTATCCCTTCTCCAGCAGATCTTCCCGACCCAGGAAACCACCAGGGTCTCCTGCATTGCAGGTGGATTCTTTACCAACTGAGCTATCGGGGAAACCCCAAAATATTGGAGTATAGCTGATTAACAATATTATGTTAGTTTCAAGGAAACAGCAAAGTGAGTAAGTTGTACTTATGGGCTTCTCTATATGTGTATCTATTATTTTTCTGATTCTTTTTTCCCATTTAGGTTGTTACAGAACATTAAACAGAGTTCCTTGTGCTATATGGTAAATTATTTTTGGTTATCTGTTTTAAATATAGCAGTGTGTACTTGTCAATCAGAACTCCCAGTCTATCCCTTCCCCTTACCTTTCTCCCTGGTAACCATAAGTTTTTTCTCTAAGTCATGAGTCTGTTTCTGTTTTGTACATAAGTTCATTTGTATCATTTTTTAGATTTTACATGTAAGCAATATAATAGCTATAGGTCTTTCTCTGTCTTACTTACCTCACTTAGTAGGATAATCTCCAAATCCATTCATGTTGCTACAAATGGCATTATTTCATTCTTTTTCATGACTGACTATATTCCATTGTATATATGTACCACATCTTTATTCATTCCTCTATTGATGGACATTTAGGTTGCTTCCATGCCTTGGCTATTGTAAACAGGGCTGCAGTGAACACTGATGTGCATGTCTCTTTTCAAACCATGTTTTTCTTTAGATGTATGCCCTGGAGTGAGATTGCTGGATCATATGGTACCTCTATTTTTAGTTTCTTAAGGAACTTCCATACTGTTCTCCATAGTGACTGTACCAATATACATTCCTACAAAATTTAAATTGTGTATGAAGGCTCCCTTTTCTCCAAATCCTTATCAGCATTTATTGTTTATAGACTTTTTGATGATGGTCATCCCAACTGGTGTGAGGTTATGTTTCATTTTAGTTTTTATTTTAATTTTTCTATTAATTAGTGATGTTGAGTTTTTTTTTTTTTTTCATATGCCTCTCAGTCACCTATATGTCTTCTTTGGGTCTTCTGCCAATTTTTGATTGGATAGTTTTTTGTTTGTTTGTTTGTTTTTTATGGAACCACACTGTAGAAGGGAATGGCAAACCACTTCAGTATTCTTGCCTTGAGAACCCCATGAACAGTATGAAAAGGCAAAATGATAAGATACTGAAAGAGGAACTCCCCAGGTCAGTAGGTGCCCAATATGCTACTGGAGATCAGTGGAGAAATAACTCTAGAAAGAATGAAAGCTGAAACTCCAGTACTTTGGCCACCTCATGTGAAGAGTTGACTCATTGGAAAAGACTCTGATGCTGGGAGGGATTGGGGGCAGGAGGAGAAGGGGACGACCGAGGATGAGACGGCTGGATGGCATCACCGACTCAATGGACGTGAGTCTGAGTGAACTCTGGGAGTTGGTGATGAACAGAGAGGCCTGGCATGCTGCAATTCATGGGATCGCAAAGAGTCAGACACAACTGAGCGACTGAACTGAACTGAACTGAACTGAAGCTGTTTGTAAATTTTGGAAATTAATCTCTTGTAGGTTGCAACATTTGCAAATATTTTCTCCCAATCTGTGGGCTGTCTTTTTGTTTATAGTTTCCTTTGCAAGTTATTTCTTAATTTGGAAAGAAAATCAATGTTCTACTGGGGCCTTGATAGAAACAAACCATCCAGTGTTTTCAAAAATTATCCCCAGACCAGCTGAACCAGCAACATCTCTGAATTTAGAAATGCAAGATCTCATGTCCCACCCTACATGTAGTGCATCTTCTGAGCATGGAAGCCAGAAATGTGTTTTTTATCAAAGTCCTCCAACTGATTCTGATACAGACTGAAGTTTGAGAACCACTGGAATATATAGACCCATAGTTAAAATCCTTTAGCCCCCTCTGATACAGGGAACTGATGATGTCAATTCCATGGGACCCATGGTAGTCCTGGTAGATGAAGGGCAGGTATTAAGACAGTCCAGGTCAACACAGGTAGAGCATGAGGATGAAAACAGGCCCGTATTGTACAGAAGTTTTGAAGTCAGAGCTGGAAAATAAAGTCTAAACAAAATTATCCATCAAGGCAATCAGAATAAAGATAAGGAAACCGAAGCCTGATTCAGGTACAAACAAGTTAGATCCAAGGGATCAACAATTCCAAGGAAAAATAAACTTTGTATTATAATCAGATATCGTTATGGGCTTTGGGCACAGATTGAACATGTGTGCAACTTAAAATAATTATTTGAATTCTTTTAAAGTCTTCACCTTAGAAATGATCAATAGGATACTAGTAGAATTATTGTAAGGGTTAATGCTATTAGTTAACATGCAATGAGTACCTACAATGTGCCAGAATTTTGGCAGGAGTTTTGATGCCTTATCTCAGTAGATCTCCTCACAAATCCTACGAGATTGTCATAAATATCATCCCCAGTTTGCAAAGCATGAAACTGAAGCTTAGAGAGATGGAGTCTCTTGCCTAATTTCACATAGCTGGTAAGTCATGGAAATGAAATTCAAACAGAGGGGAAAATATTGGAGACTATGCTCTGGAGATAAAGTACTTAGTATATTTCTGAACAAAGTAAATCCCCTGAAAATGGAGAAGAGAAATGAGAAACATTGTTCAAGTTAGTTTAAAGGAATATTTAAACTAATTTTAGTTTAGCGCTCATGTATCAAGTTTAATATTTTACAATAATTTACATTTATTTTGAAAGACAAAGATGAACTAAAAATTAACCTGGACACTTTTGTATTTGTTATCTTCAATATTATTTATTATTTTGAAATCACTTTCACTGCATTTGGAAGATTATATTATACCACTCCAATACTCTTGCCTGGAAAATCCCATGGAAGGAGGAGCCTGGTTGGCTACAGTCCATGGAGTTGCAAAGAGTCGGACATGACTGAACGACTTCACTTTGACTTTTCACTTTCATGCATTGGAGAAGGAAATGGCAACCCACTCCAGTATTCTTGCCTAGAGAATCCCAGGGATGGGGTAGCCTGGTGGGCTGCCGTCTATGGGGTTGCACAGAGTCGGACACGACTGAAGCGACTTAGCAACAGCATTATGCTATGCTGAGTCGTGTCAGTCATGTCCAACTCTTTGTGACCCCATGAACTATAGCCTTCCAGACTCTTCTGTCCATGGGATTTCCCAGGCAAGAACACTGGAGGAGTTTGCCATTTCCTTCTCCACTGGAAGATTTTAACACAATTTACAAATGGATTGTTAAAGAAATACTATCCTATACAGATGGCTAACAAACACATGAAAAGATGCTCAATATTGCTCATTATTAGAGAAATGCAAATCAAAACTACAATGAGATATCACCTCACACCAGAGAGAATGGCCCTCATTAAAAAGTCTATTAAACAATAAATGCTGGAGAGAGCATGGAGAAAAGAGAACGCTCTTGCACTGTTGGCGGGAATGTAAATTGATACAGCCACTATGGAAGACGGTATGGAGATTCTTTATTTTTTTTTCTTTTTTTTAAATTTAAATTTATTTATTGGAGGCTAATTGCAATATTGTACTGGTTTTGCCATATATCAACATGAATCCATCACGGGTGTACACATGTTCCCCATCCTGACCCCCCTTTCCACCTCCCTTCCCGTACCATCCCTCTGGGTCATCCCAGTGCACCAGCCCCAAGCATAAAAACTAGGAATAAAACCACCATATGACCCAGCAATCCCACTCCTAGGCATATACTCTGAGGAAACCAAAATTGAAAGAGACACATGTATCCCATTGTTCGTTACAACACTACTTGCAATAACTAGAAAATGGAAGCAACCTAGATGTCCATCGACAGATGAATAGATAAAGAAGTCATGGTACATATGCAAAATGGAATATTACTCAGTCACAAAAAGGAACACATTTGAGTCAGTTCTAGTGAGGTGGATGAACATAGAACCTGTTTTACAGAATGAAATAAGTCAGAAAAAGAGAGATAAATATCATATTCTAACATATATATATGGAATCTAGAAAAGTGGTACTGAAGAATTTATTTACAGGGCAACAATGGAGAAACAGACATAGAGAATAGATTCATGGAAATGGGGAAAGGGGAGGAGAGGGTGAGATGTATGGAAAGAAAAACATGAAAACTTACATTACCATATGTAAAACAGGTATCCAATGGGAATTTGCTGTATGCCTCAGGAAACTCAAACAGGAGTTAACCTAGAGGGGTGGAATTGGGAAGGAGGTTCAAAAGGGAAGGGATATATGTATACCTATGGATGATTCACATTGAGGTTTGACAGAAAACACCAAAATTCTGTAAAGCAATTCAATTCAGTTCAGTCACTCAGTCGTGTCCAACTCTTGTGACCCCATGGACTGCAGCATGCCAGGCTTCCCTGTCCATCACCAACTCCCAGAGCCTACTCAAACTCATGTCCATTGTGTCAGTGATGCCATCCAACCATCTCATTCTATGTCGTCCCCTTCTTCTCCCACCTTCATCCTTTCTCATCATCAGGGTCTTTTCCAATGAGTCGGTTCTTTGCATCAGGTGGCCAAAGTATTGGAGTTTCAGCTTCAGCATCAGTCCTTCCAATGATATTCAGGACTGATTTCCTTTAGGATTGACTTGTTGGATCTCCTTGCTGTCCAAGGGAATCTCAAGAGTCTTCAACATCACAGTTAAAAGGCATCAATTATTCGGCTTTCTTTATAGTCCAATTCTCACTTCCATACATGACTACTGGGAAAACCATAGCTTTGACTAGACAGACCTTTGTTGGTAAAGTAATGTCTCTCCTTTTTAAGATGCTGTCTAGGTTAGTCATAGACAATTATCCTCCAATAAAATTATCCTCTAATTATCCTCCAATAAAAATAAATAAATTTTAAAACAATGAAGTACTATCCTACAGTGACAACATAGCAGTATGTTGGATTTGAATATCCTTCTCTAAAAAAGTGATTGGCAGAGTCTTTATTTTTGCTTGAAAGAAAGTGAAGTCGCTCAGTTGTGTTTGACTCTTTGCAACCCAATAGATGGCAGCCCGCCAGGATCCTCCATTTATGAGATTTTCCATGAAAGAATACTGGAGTGGGTTGCCATTTTCTTCTCCAGGAGATCTTCCCGACCCAGGGATGGAACCCATGTCTCCTGCATTGCAGGCAGACACTTTACCATCTAAGCCACCAGGGAATCCCTTATTTTTGCTTAGTTAAGTTAAAAACTTGGGTAACAAGGAAGAGACACTGAGAGGAAATACCATACCATAGAAATTACAGCTGAATTGGAGGTCAGCACAGGAATCAAATTTCTCTTTTTTATTCTCAATTTCAGTTGAGAATTTGTACAGACATGGTGCCTTGTGTATGATGCGTAACTTTTTTGATGAGTAGAGGATGCTCTACCAAGTCCAATTAATAATTTTTATGATTAGCTCCCATGGATCAGACTATTTTTAAAGTAAAATCTGTCAAAGATTATTAGAGAATTATCTACTAGGATGAGGAGAATCATTTTCTACAGCCTCTGAGCTTTCAAATGAGAAGCATCCTGGTGATGTATTGCACAGAGAACAGCTGGAGTGTATGAAAAAGGAAGTAAAAAGGAAGTGCTGCATACAGAAGAACATATTGTTTTGCAGAGGGGATGTGTTCCTGGGAAGTCTGTACAGAAGAGGGCACTGCAGCTCTGTGACATGGAAGAAATGACCTCAGGGCTTTTCAGTAAAGTCGCCAGAGAAAGCTGGGCTAGAGGAGCATATTACAATTCTGAGGTGTATTTGGCAGGGAGGCCTTTTGTCACATCTATTGCTGTTGCAATTATGGAGAAAAATCAGAATTTTCATGACAAACTGGCAGTGATTTTATCCCCAAAGCTCCATGATTTACAATTTTCTCTTTCTCCACTTTACCTCTACCCCTGCCCTTACTGAGGGAAAGGACAACAAGGAGAGTTTGCTTGAATTCACAAATTCTAACTGGACCTGATGCTGCTGCTTTAGCCTCTGGCAAGCTACCTAATCTCTTTCTGTCTTGCTCTTCTCATTTGAAAAATGAGGATAATAATATTTTCTTCTTTCTCAGAATATTGGTGAAGATGAATGCATTTCAAAAAGAAAAACATGTACAGGACAGTATTGTTTTCCTTTTCTTTCTAAATAATACAAAATTTTTCTGTCCAGTGGTAAAAAAATAAATAAACTTACTTCTAGACTTAGCTTTTCAATGATATATTTCTGCTTAGTAATTGGATTAGTGCCCAGCAGTCTATGGGCTTCCCAGGTGGCACTAGTGGTAAAGAACCCACCTGCCAACGTAGGAGACATCTCTTATAGATGTGAGTTTGATCCCTGGGTCAGAAAGATCTCCTGGAGGAGGGCACAACAACCCACTCAAGTATTCTTGCCTGGAGATATGGACAGAGAAGCCTGGCAGGCTACAGTCCATAGGGTTGCAAAGAGTGCGACATGACACACAATCGACACTAAAATAATAATAATAATAATAATGGCTAGGGGATGTTTGCTTGCTTTAGCTACCAAACATCAATTTGCTCTCATTTTCCTAACTATGGTAAAGATTTTTTTCTGAGGAACTGCCTCTTCCCCACTCTCACACTCTTGGTGATGATATAATTCAATATGACCTGCATTTCTTTACCCAAAAGCATGTACTAAGCTAAGCTAATTTGATACTCTTTCCTCAGATATTTTGAATATAATTCACAGTTAATATAAAGATACTTAAAAGAAAACAGAACTATGTCAAAATATATTCCAGTTAGTTACTTTCTGAATTTTATTTTCCTAGTTTTCTTGCCAATTCTGTGATTAATCAAATATTCTATCCATTCTCATCAAAAACTAGCTTATTTTAGCCAGTCAAGTGAATCAAACTGTATCATTTGCAAACCAAAGATCTGTAGGAATAAGCAAGTTCTGGCTATGGTTAATAATCAGAAATTCCTAGGAACATAATTTATGAGCATTCTACACAGTACTATGACAGAAGTTTTCAAAGTACTTGTTTTAAACTTAAAGAGTACATCAGATATTTGTCTTTTACTAATATACTTCACTTAGTATGATAATCTTCAAGTCCATCCATGTTGCTACAAATGGCATTATTTCATTCATTCTAGACATCTGGTCCCATCACTTCATGGGAAATAGATGGGAAAACAGTGGAAGCAGTGTCAGACTTTATTTTGGGGGGCTCCAAAATCACTGCAGATGGTGATTGCAGACATGAAATTAAAAGACGCTTACTCCTTGGAAGGAAAGTTTTGATCAACCTAGATAGCATATTAAAGAGCAGAGATATTACTTTGCCAACAAAGGTCCATCTAGTCAAGGCTATGGTTTCTCCAGTGGTCACATATGGATGTGAGAGTTGGACTGTGAAGAAAGCTGAGCACCGAAGAATTGATGCTTTTGAACTGTGGTGTTGGAGAAGACTCTTGAGAGTCCCTTGGACTGCAAGGAGATCCAACCAGTCCATTCTAAAAGTGATCAGCCCTGGGTGTTCTTTGGAAGGAATGATGCTAAAGCTGAAACTCCAGTACTTTGGCCACCTTATGCAAAGAGTTTACTCACTGGAAAAGAGTCTGATGCTGGGGAGGATTGGGGGCAGGAAGAAAAGAGGACAACAGAGGATGAGATGGCTGGATGGCATCACAGACTCGATGGACGTGAGTTTGAGTGAACTCCGGGAGTTGATGATGGACAGGGAGGCCTGGCGTGCTGCGATTCATGGGCTCACAAAGAGTCGGACACGACTGAGCGATTGAACTGAACTGAACTCAATGGTTCAGTAATACTTCATTGTGTATATATACCACACCTACTTTATCCATTCCTCTGTTGATAGACACTTAGGTTGTTTCCATTTCTTGGCTACTGCAATAAACCAATATAAAATAACAATAAAAACTAAAATGGTGATTCAACAAAAGTATACATCAGAATCACCTGTAGGTCTTTTTAAAGGACACATTGCTGAGCCTACCACAAGTCTCTAAATTAATAGGTCTGAGATGGGACTCAATAGTGTATGTTTTTAGCAAGTTCTCTGTTTGATGCTAACATTGCTGCTTCTAAGGGCCACATTTTGGAATCCATGGTAGTTGACAATTTGAATTCAGTTGTGAATCTGAGAACTCTTTTTTTATTTTTATTGAATTTACACTTTAATTGGACAGATAGAGTGAAAAACATAAACATACAATATGATCTCTGTTAGTACTGTATAATTTGAAGAATAGGGTAAGAAATAAACACCAATAGGAAATCTGGTTTTTGAAAAGATAATCAAGGAAGACTATCCGGGGAAGTAACATTTAAACAGAGTTCTGAATGAAATAGAGGAGTCAGCCTTATGAGATAAGAGAAGTGATGAATAGGAAATGGGGCCAGAGGCAAGACTATAATGCAATGGGTGGTGAAGTATGAAGATCATTTTTTAAAAAGCTACAAATATCTTATTGTGTAACAAAATTTAGTATATCAAGCCAAATCTATTTTTTCTCCTATCTTGTCATTTACATTTATACATATTTTAACTAATTTTATTTCTCAATTTCCCTTCTTTCTCTTGCATCTGAGGTATACTGCTGGTTATTCAAGCACTTACACTTTGCTCACAGAATGAAGAAAAACAAACTGGATCAAAAGTAGAAGAGAAACAAGCAACTTCTAGATGTAGAATTCACTGTAGTAAAGTTGAGACTTATCTCATTGTAAAGCAATTAACCTCCAATTAAAATAAAAAAATTATATTAAAAAAATAACTTAAAGAAAAAGAAAAGAAAAGGATGTTTTTATGGTTGAAGATTAGCTCCATTATTTTAGATGGGAGCATCGTGAACACTGTAAGTGCAGGAAAAAAGGAATGTAAGACAGCATATAGGAAAGGCAGAATGATCACTGGCTATATTTGGCCCTTGTCATCCATAGCACATTCCTAAAAATATCCCAATTTTCTTTGGGTGACTGTCTTCTATGTGCCTGGAAATTTTTCTCACAGTCGAAACAAGTGTAGTCCCTAGAGAATGCTCCTGCTAGATATATTAAGATATTGAGTATTACCAAGAGGTTGTCTCATAAACCACCTTTTAAGATTGGATGCCTTCCAAGTGGAATGACAAGAGAACTGAAGAAAATATTGGATACTCATATATGTGTATATGTACGCATATACAGGCTTCTCAGGTGGTGCTAGAGGTAAAGAACTCATCTACAAATGCAGGAGACACGAAAGACATGGGTTAAATCCCTAAGCTGAGGTGTGAGGTAGGCAGGACCAAAGCACTGCCACTGGAAAATATTCTGCTGAATATTCCTCTCCTGGAACTGTCCCCCTGGACATGTATCTCTGTGACCCCACCCATCACCAAATACCTCACCCACAAAGTCCATTGCTCCTGGTGCTGTCCCTGGAACCACCCCTGCATCAGGAGCCCTAGTAATTAGCTAAGATCTTAACCTTGCCTCTAGCACACGTGTACTCTCAAAGCCTACCTCAGCAGGAGCCACACTCTGCCATGAGAATGCTGAAAATCTCCAATGGCAGATATGCACCCCAACTTTTGAGTGTTGAGAATGGCAGACCTGTGGCAGACCATCCTGCATGCATGCCTGATTGTGGCACAGACCACAGTCCTGTCCCTTTTGGCTTTCTCCACACAGTCCCCTCTCTAGTTCTGTCCTTTAAAGTCCAAGTTTCATCATCCACAAGCTGAGCAACCAGCAGGTGTGTGTCCTAGACTGGGAACGGTGATGACATGAAAAGGATTCATCTGTGCTGGTCCCTCTCTACCCTTCCTGACAGCATGCCAGCTCCTCACTCTTTTTAGCAAATACCAGGCCAGTGCACCTCCCTGTCTGTCTGAGTGAACCTGCCAGCCAGCAAAGGAGATTTCCAGGTGAAGGAACTGTTCCTCCTTCATAAATATAGGGGCACAGGTCCCATTCCTAATTCTACCCCAACCCCCAATTCATCCTACACAGTTACTTAAGAATCTTTCTTGTAGTTGCACCTTTAATTGTATGAGAGATCATCCAGTAGGCTTCAGTTAGTATTCTGTAAGAGTTTTTCCACATGAAGGTGTATTTTTAATATATGTTGAGGAGGTGAGCTCTACATTCTTCTACTCAGCCATTTTGATCTCTCCTCTTCCATAATTTCATTTATTAACTTGTTTACTTCTTCAGTTCAGTTCAGTCTCTCAGTCACGTCTGACTCTTTGCAACCCCATGGACTACAGCATGCCTGGCTTCCCTGTCCATCGCCAACTCTTGGAACTTACTCAAAGTCATGTGCATCAAGTCAGTGACATCATCCAACCATCTCATCCTCTGTCGTCCCCTTCTCCTCCTGCCTTCAATCTTTCCCAGCATCAGGGTCTTTTCAAATGAGTCAGTTCTTCACATCAGGTGGCCAAAGTATTGGAGTTTCAGCTTCAGCATCAGTCCTTCCAATGAATATTCAGGACTGATTTCCTTTAGGATTGACTGGTTGGATGTCTATGCAGTCCAAGGGACTATCAAGAGTCTTCTCCAACACCACAGTTCAAAAGCATGAATTCTTTAGTGCTCAGCTTTCTTTTATAGTCCAACTCTCACATCCATACATGACTACTGGAAAAATCATAGTTTTGACTAGGCAGACATTTGTCAGCAAAGTAATGTCTCTACTTTTTAATATCCTGTCTAGGTTAGTCATAGCTTTTCTTCCAAGGAGAAAGTGTCTTTTAATTTCATGGCTGCAGTCACCATCAGCAGTGATTTTAGAGCCCCTCAAAATAAAGTCTCTCACTATATCCACTATTTGCCTATCTATTTGCCAAGAAGAGATGGAACTGGTGTTCTTTGGAAGGACTGATGCTAAAGCTGAAACTCCAATACTTTGGCCACCTCATGTGAAGAGCTGACTCATTTGAAAAGACCCTGATGCTGGGAAAGATTGAAGGCGGGAGGAGAAGGGAATGACAGAGGATGAGATGGCTCGATGGCATCACCGACTCGATGGACATGAGTTTGAGTGAACTCTGGGAATTGGTGATGGACAGGGAGGCTTAGCATGCTGTGATTCATGGGGTCGCAAAGAGCTGGACATGACTGAGCGATTGAACTGTACTGAACTGAACTGATGAAGCTGGATGCCATGATCTTAGTCTTTTGAATGTTGAGTGTTAAGCCAGCTTTTTCACCATCCTCTTTCATTTTCAAGAGGCTCTTTAGTTCTTTACTTTCTGCCATAATGTCAGATGTCATCTGTTTGGCTGAGGTTATTGATATTTCTACCAGCAATCTTGATTCCAGTTTGTGCTTCATCCAGCTCAGCATTTCACATGATGTACTCTGCATAGAAGTTTAATAAACAGGGTGCCAATAAACAGCCTTAACGTACCCCTTTCCCAATTTGGAACCAGTCTGTTTTTCCATGTACAGTTCTAACTGTTGCTCTTTGACCTGCATATGTATTTCTTAGGAGGCAGGTAAGGTGGTCTGGTATTCCCATCTCTTGAAGAATTTTCCACATTTTGCTGTGATCCACACAGGTAAAGGCTTTGGCATAGTCTATAAAGCAGAAGTAGATATTTTTCTTGAACTCTCTTTCATTTTTGATGATCCACAGGATGTTGGCAACTTGATCTCTCTTTCCTCTGCCTTTTATAAATCCAGCTTGTACATCTGGAAGTTCATGGTTCACATACTGCTGAAGCCTCTCTTCAAGAATTTTGTGCTATTCTATGCAAGCATGTGAGATGAGTACAGATGTGTGGTAGCTTGAACATTCTTTGGCATTGCCTTTCTTTGGGATTGGAATGAAAACTGACCTTTTCCAGTCCTGTGGCCACTGCTGATTTTCCAAATTTGCTGGCATATACAGTGCAGCTCATTCACAGCATCATTTTTTTAGGATTTGAAATAGCTCAACTGGAATTCGATCACCTCCACTGACTGCTCGTTGTGGTGCTTCCTAAGGCCCACTTGACTTCACATTCCAGGATGTCTGGCTGTAGGTGAGTGATAACACCATCATGGTTACCTGGCTCATTAAGATCTTTTTAATATAGTTCTTCTGTATATTCTTGCCATCTCTTCTTAATATCTTCTTCATCTGTTAGGTCCATACCACTTCTGTCTTTTATTGTGCCCATTTTTCATGAAATAATCCCTTGGTATCTCTAATTTTCTTGACGAGGTATCAAGTTTTTCGCATTCTACTGTTTTCCTCTATTTCTTTTTATTGATCACTGAGGAAGGCTTTCTTATCTCTCCTTGCTGATCTTTGGAACTCTGCAGTCAAAGGGGTATATCTTTCCTTTTCTCCTTTACTTTTAGCTTCTTTTCTTTTCTCAGCTGTTTGTAAGGCCTCCTCAGGCAACTACTTTGCCTTTTTGCATTTCTTTTTCTTAGGGATTGTCTTGGTCACTGCCTTTTGTACGATGTCACAAACTTCCATCCATAGTTCTTCAGGCACTCTGTCTATCAGATCTAATCCCTGGTATCTATTTGTCCCTTCCAATACTGTCCTTTACTTCAACTGCAGTTTAAGCTTCATGCAGGTAGTTAATTCATCTCTCTTCGTCAACACTTCTTTTCTAGGGCCAAAAATCACTGGCACATAGTACGCCACAAAAATATTTGTGGAATAAATGAATACACTTAAAAATAAATAAGTGAAGAATTACTTTTTCCGGAGTAAAGTTTGAATATATGTTTAGAGATGCACACACATATGCATACACACACATGCACATATTTCTGTGTTTATATATGTGTGTTATTTAATTGTTTGAGCCACTGAAAAAAGGAAATTAAAACTTCCTAGTGCTATTTTGTTTCTCTCAATAGTTTACTTTTTTAATGTATTACATTTTTTCTTTAAGAATATTTTATGTTAGTTATTTGAGATATAGTGGTTATTTATTTTGAATAGTATCTATATCATTAAAATGTCTTTGTCTCATTAAATGTTTTTGCCCTGTGTTTTGTCAGTTTATTCTTTTGTAATTTATTTAGGTTTCTGTACTTTTAAAAATTTTCTTAAGGCTTTATTTTTAATATTTATTTGCCATATTATTATAGAGATATGCTGCTGCTGCTGCTGCTGCTAAGTCTCTTCAGTCGTATCCGACTCTGTGCAACCCCATAGACAGCAGCCCACCAGGCTCCTCCGTCCCTGGGATTCTCCAGGCAAGAACACTGGAGTGGGTTGCCATGTCTTTTTCTAATGCATGAAAGTGAAGAGTGAAAGTGAAGTCGCTCAGTCATGTCCGACTCTTAACGACCCCGTGGACTGCAGCCTATCAGGCTCCTCCACCCATGGGATTTTCCAGGCAAGAATACTGGAGTGTGTCACCATTGCCTTGTATAGTATTGAGAGTACTGTCTGATTTAGGCCTGGAAGAGAGAATGTTGAATAAATTACTAACTACACACAATTTAAATATTCATTGCATAGATGTATTTATTTGAAATTAATAGTATTTGTTTTTTCTTTTTAAATAAACTTCCAACAGTTCTCTGAAATATTATCAATAAGAAATATCTTAAACAGGAAGAGCTATGAAACTTTGTCAGTACCCACCTTGGGGATGAGCCTGTGGGGAAAAGAAGGCTCTTTAGTGGCCTTTTTATTGTTAATAGGCCTATGTACACTTGTTCCTCTACCACAAGGTTTAATTCCAAGAACTTCCAACCTCACATTATCTGAGGACAAACTTGACATGAATGTATGAAAGAAGGTACCACATAATAAAAAGCTAATGGCATCTGGTCCCATCACTTCATGGGAAATAGATGGGGAAACAGTGGAAACAGTGTCAGACTTTATTTTTTGGGGCTCCAAAATCACTGCAGATGGTGACTGCAGCCATGAAATTAGAAGACGCTTACTCCTTGGAAGAAAAGTTATGTCCAACCTAGATGGCAATTTCAAAAGCAGAGACATTACTTTGCTGACTAAGGTCCGTCTAGTCAAGGCTATGGTTTTTCCTGTGGTAATGTATGGATGTGAGAGTTGGACTATGAAGAAGGCTGATCGCCGAAGAATTGATGCTTTTGAACTGTGGTGTTGGAGAAGACTCTTGAGAGTCCCTTGGACTGCAAGGAGATCCAACCAGTCCATTCTGAAGGAGATCAACCCTGGGATTTCTTTGGAAGGAATGATGCTAAAGTTGAAACTCCAGTACTTTGGCCACCTCATGCGAAGAGTTAGCTCATTGAAAAAGACTCTGATGCTGAGAGGGATTGGGGGCAGGAGGAGAAGGGGATGACCGAGGATGAGATGGCTGGATGGCATCACGGACTCGATGGATGTGAGTCTGACTGAACTCCGAGAGATTGTGATGAACAGGGAGGTCTGGCGTGCTGCGATTCATGGGGTCGCAAAGAGTCGGACACGACTGAGCGACTGAACTGAAGTGAATTGAACTGAATGTGGTCAAACCAGATACATGATTTCCATGCTGAAAAATTTTCGCTTATTCATTTAAAGATCTGTTATATTGATCATATTTGATATTCTGTGTGATACTTTTGTGTGTATGCTCAGTCATTCAGTTGTGTGTGCCTCTTTGCCAATCATGGACTATAAGTAGCCCTCCAGGAGATCTTCCTGACCCAGGGATTGAACCCATGTCTCCTGCAACTCTTGCATTACACATAGATTCTTTACCACTCTACTACCTTGGAAATCCATAATGCATTTAGCCATATTAAAACAAAAAAAATTTCAGCTCAGTCAAGTGTTGTGCTTTGCATAAGTATTCAGATTTCAAGTCTGTATCATTTTTTCATGAATTATTCATTCATTTTTAAAATTTAGTCTGTTATTCAAATGGAAAGTTCAAATAATGAGAACAATAAAAATTCAGGTCATTTGGAGATATAACACTTGAACCTAGACACCTGGATTCAGGTAAAAGAAAAACTTTATAATATTTCAAAAGAAAAAGTTCATCTTTTAGATTCTCACTTTTGTAATGGAATTTCATCAGTAAAACATCTCTTTACCATTATTTTGTGAGAATAAAAGAACTGAAAAACATTCTAGTGTAAAGGGATGATTTTCAGTTAAAAGCAGAAGCGAGATTCATTGTGTTATGGAATGAACAGCCTCGTATTATATGGTGAGGATTATTATTTGCTTTCAGCAATTTAATTAAAAGCTCAAACAAGTAAAGCCCACAGGGGATTTCTACCAGAGGCTGATTTATTGCTAAGTGCTATTCTGAGTAGTACATAGTACAGTATTTCTGAGTAGCACAGCTCAGAAAGTAGGATGTCTGGTGTAAGTAGCCTAATTAATGAAGAGAATTAATCAATTTAGCAATTCTTAGAAGGTATACTTTTCTGTGTTGCACATTTTCTCAAATATTCATGTCAGGTCTGTCCTTAGCTAATGAGAGGATATAGAAATTCTTGTGATTAAAGGTTGTGCCTGAGAAACAAGAATTGGTGGACCCATTAACAGTTTTGAGTCTTAAACGGCATTCCACCATTCAGTCAAGCCAGGATGGTGGGGAATCAATCAATCCCATGAGCATGGGCCTATTACCACACTTATTTTAGTGTGAAAAAATTTTCTTCATCAGAAGTAACGCTTTGTAGAATATCATGACAGTGAGTATGCTGCTGCTGCTGCTGCTGCTAAGTCACTTCAGTCATGTCTGACTCTGTGCGACCCCATAGTCGGCAGCCTACCAGGCTCCCCCATCACTGGGATTCTCCAGGCAAGAACACTGGAGTGGGTTGCCATTTCCTTCTCCAGACAGTGAGTATGGTATTCTGTAAAGTCCACAAATGGTGGTTTTGGCAGAAGCATCACATGCAGAAAGACAAATACAAATACAGAGTAGGTGTCTATTTCAGTAAGAACAAAATGCTTCCTTTCCATGATAGCAGTGGTCCAATTTAGTCAGTCTTCTACCAGAGAGTTGGCTGATTATTCAGACAATGGTGCCATATTAGGGAATCAATGTCCGTCTCTTCTGCTGACAGATTAGCACTCTGCAGTAGGCATAGTCAGGATAGGTTTGGTAATTGGAAGTCCATGTTGCTAAGCACAGGCATAACCTGCCTCCCTGCCACTTTGTCCTTAAGCTCACTGGATGATGTCTGGAGTAGCAGTGGAAGGGGCTGACGTATCCACAGTATGTGTTCTTTAGCCACTCGATTATTAAGATCCTCCTCAGCTAGGCCACCTTTTGGTGAACATTCACCTCAGCTGCAAAGTATATTTACCTTTTTTTTTCCCCATTCAGAGAGGTGGATTCATTGACAAGAATGGAGAAAAAGGCATATCTCATTGAAACGCTGTTTAAACACCTAACGTTTGGACAATGCTTTATTATATCGATTAAATATGATATTCAATTATTCCTCTATCGTTTAAGGTTGAATTGCATTTATAAATTTTTTTGCCACAAAAATAATGTACTGCTGTATACTTTTGCCTGGATTTTGGATAGTTTTCCCTAGGAGAAAGTTATGGGTTGGTTCAAAACAATACACATTATAGAAGCCTTTGACACATTTTTCCTAGATGGTTTGTGAAAAGATTGAATACATTTACATTCCAACAAATAGGTGATGGTAGCCTCATACATACTTGCCAACATTAAATATTACATTTTTTTCCTAATCATAAAGGTATCACTTATTACTAATGGTATTAAATACATTTATGGATTATCTGATTTTATATTTTCTGTCTTGTGTACTTTTCCAGAATTTTATTGGGGTCTCCATGTTTCATGGTCTTGAAAGACTAAGGGGCATCCCATGCCTAGTTCAGAGAGATGGATAATGAGAAATTTATTCTGGTTAGCAATTAATTGAGAGACATGAACATTGATGGAAAGATCTGGAAGAAAGAAGTAAAATTCAAATGTAAATATTTTCTTGAGCTTTGAGGAATGTTGAGGATCCTACTCCATAGAACTTTCCTTTCTGAGAATTAGCACACATTTTTCTGAAGGAAGCATCATCAATAGCTTCTAAAAAAATAGGGGAAAGACATATTTTAATCTAACATTAGAAAGAAAATTTGAGTGATTAGATGTGCACAAGGAAACTATGATCTTCACAGTATATTTCTTATAATAAATAATTATGATTATGTAACTCAATAGATTAGAAGCACTTTCATATTCACTATCTCATTCAATATTTATAATAATCACAGAAGGCAGAGAAAGAGATAGATAAACAATACATAAAACAGCAGGTCCGTCCATCTTATGGAATTGTGCAACATTTCATCTCCTACACTGCAGGACAATGATGTTTCTGGAGATGATAGCACACTGAGAACAGAAAAATAAATGGCTAAATATGTTAAACATGGCGGCTCACCAGGTGATGCTAGTGGTAAAGAACCTGCTTACCAATGCAGGAGAGATAAGAGACGTGGGTTCAATCTCTGGGTCAGGAAGATCCCTTGGAGGAGGGCATGGCAACCCACCACAGTATTCTTGCCTGGAGAATCCCATGGACAGAGGAGCCTGGTGGGCTACAGTCCCTAGGGTTGCAAAGAGTCAGACATGATTGAAACATGTATGGTATATATGATAAGGTCTGTTTTTAAACCAATTGCTGTACCCTTTTCCTAAGAGAGAAAACAAATTGGGAGGGATAATTCTCCTTTACATTTCATGAGAGAATTAGTAGTCAGATAACTAAGCAGAAATCTGTGGAGAGAGGGGCCAGTGGAAGTGCCTCAGTCTCATTTGAGCACAACCTCTGTATTGGTATCAGGGCCCAAACTGTCATTTCTCTGCTTGGCTAGTGCTAACATCAATAATGGTGAGACAACTCCAACTTAATGAAAATTAAGTTTGTGTGAAGGATGGGGGTTCAGCAACAGAGAACTGCTAAGTAAAGACAATCGGGGTTGGCACTTTTATGGACCTGTAAAGGCCACTGGTCACAAACTCCTCATTTGGATGACTTGAATATAAAATAGGAATCATACAATTTACATGGACGGAAATAAGGCACTTCTGGAGGTGAGGGTTGGAAATCATCTTGGACGAAGGAAATTTGTAAGTGGTCAAAGTTTCATCCAGCCAGAGGCGTCAAGAGCCATTGTAATTTCAATATTGCAGAAATCTCTTCTTTGAGGATCTCCCCAAGTCAAAATGATGCCCTTAATTTCTTCCTGCACACACACTGGTTTATCATATTTATCCATGTTTTGCTAAGTAACCCCAACCTCTTGGTCATTGCTGATCAACAAAACAGAGTGGGCATCTGACCCAAACCATGAAGATCATTGGGATGTAGATAATATAAACCAGGAAGCTGTGGGATGTCAGCTTTCCACTTTGTGAATTTTGGCTGCTTCGATTCGAAGGACAGGCAGCAATTTCAGCCCTTGTTGTGAATCCTTTATAGGTCGGCTGTCTCCATGCTCTTGAAACCTACAATCTTTTGATAACTTCATCATCTTGCGTTACTATTTGGTTCATAGGTTTTGGGAAAAATACATAGTTACAGCTAATTGCATATTAATGTAAATGTTAAACAACCTGATGAAACCTGAACATTTGGGTCATGTCATATCATATTCAGTTCAGTTCACTCACTAAGTCGTGTCTGACCCCTTGTGACCCCATGAATCACAGCACTCCAGGCCTCCTGTCTATCATCAACTCCTGGAGTCCACCCAAACCCATGTCCATTGAGCCGGTGATGCCATCTAACCACTCATCCTCTATCGTCCCCTTCTCCTCCTGCCCCCAATCTTTCCCAGCATCAGAGTCTTTTCAAATGAATCAGCTCTTCACATCAGGTGGCCAAAGTATTGGAGTTTCAGCTTCAACATCAGTCCTTCCAATGAACACCCAGGACTGATCTCCTTTGGGATGGACTGGTTGGATCTCCTACAGTTCAAGCGACGCACAAGAGTCTTCTCCAACAACACAGTTCAAAAGCATCAATTCTTCCATGCTCAACTTTCTTTATAGTCCAACTCTTACATCCATATATGACCACTGGAAAAACCATAGCCTTGACTAGACTGACCTTTGTTGGCAAAGGTAATGTCTCTGCTTTTTAATATGTTGTCTAGGTTGGTAATAACTTTCCTTCCAAGGAGTAAGCATCTTTTAATTTCATGGCTGCAGTCACCATCTGCAGTGATTTTGGAGCCTAAAAAAATAAAGTCTGACACTGTTTCCACTGTTTCCCCATCTATTTCCCATGAAACGATGGGACCAGATGCCATGATCTTCGTTTTCTGAATGTTGAGCTTTAACTCAACTTTTTCACTCTCCTCTTCCACTTTCATCAAGAGACTCTTTAGTTCTTCTTCACTTTCTACCATAAGGATGGTGCCATCTGCATATCTGAGGTGATTGATATTTCTACCAGAAGTCTTGATTCCAGCTTGTGTTTCTTCCAGCCCAGCGTTTCTCATGATGTACTCTGCATATAAGTTAAACAAGCAAGGTGACAATATACAGCCTTGACATACTCCTTTTCCTATTTGGAACCAGTCTGTTGTTCCATGTCCAGTTCTAACTGTTGCTTTCTGACCTGCATACAAGTTTCTCAAGAGACAGGTCAGGTGGTCTGGTATGCCCTCTCTTTCAGAATTTTCCACAGTTTGTTGTGATCCACACAGTCAAAGGCTTTGGCATAGTCAATAAAGCAGAAATAGATGATTTTCTGGAACTCTCTTGCTTTTTTGATGATCCAGCAGATGTTGGCAATTTGATCTCTGGTTCCTCTGCCTTTTCTAAAACCAGCTTGGACATCTGGAAGTTCACGGTTCACATATTGCTCAAGCCTGGCTTGGAGAATTTTAAGCATCAGTTTACTAGCGTGTGAGATGAGTGCAATTGTGCAATAGTTTGAGCATTCTTTGGCATTGCCTTTCTTTGGGATTGGAATGAAAACTGACCTTTTCTAGTCCTGTGGCCACTGCTGAGTTTTCCAAATTTGCTGGCAGATTGAGTGCAGCACTTTCACAGCATCATCTTTCAGGATTTGAAAAAGCTCAACTGGAATTCCATCACCTCCACTGGCTTTGTTCATAGTGATGCTTCTTAAGGTCTTCTTGACTTTGCATTCCAGGATGTCTGGCTCTAGGTGAGTGATCACACCATTGTGATTATCTGGGTCATGAAGATCTTTTTTGTACAGTTCTTCTGTGTATTCTTGCCACCTCTTCTTAATGTCTTCTGCTTCTGTTAGGTCCACACTGTTTCTGTCCCATATGGTGCCCATCTTTGCATGAAATGTTCCCTTGGTATCTCTAATTTTCTGGAAGAGATCTCTAGTCTTTCCCATACTATTGTTTTCCTCTATTAGCATTGATCACTGAGGAAGGCTTTCTTACCTCTCCTTGCTATTCTTTGGAACTCTGCATTCAAATATTTATATCTTTCCTTTTCTTCTTTGCTTTTCACTTCCCTTCTTTTCACAGCTATTTGTAAGTCCTCCTCAGACAGCCGTTTTGCTTTTTCGCATTTCTTTTCTTGGGGATGGTCTTGATTTCTGCCTCTTCTACAACGTCACAAACCTCCATCCATAGTTCACCAGGCACTCATATCATATTATTGTTGGATTTTTTTTTAAATTTTTCCATATCATTGCCTCTCTTTTACATTGTGAAGTTTTCAACCTCATACAATGTGTTATACTTTAGCTATATCTCTACACAACCAGTAATATTATTTTTTAGCACATGCTAGATTTTATTGATTTTTTCCTCCTATAGAATAAGAACAGCACCTTTTAGAGTTAAGATTTGGAACCTAGAGACAGTTTTCATTTTTGACATTCTAAATGTCCCAGTATTTTTCTGGGATATTATAAAGGTCTGCATGGACCACATGAAATTTAAGATCTATACACCCCTTAACATTCTGCATCTAAATGAGCTACTATGTATTAGATATTCAGTTTTGAAATTTATTTCACAGAAAAGATATTTATTGTTAATAGTGTTCCAGTATTATACAAATTATAACATAATAACATAAACTTCTAAAGAAAAGATTCAGTATTTAATATCAGCATTCTCAGTGGGTGGAAAACAAGTGAAGAAAAATCAGTGTCTCTTCAAGATGGAAACAAACAAAGACAAGCTAATAGGCTTGAATGAACTTTGATCTGCAGCGGAAGCTTCCTGCAGTTACTGACTTCACAGAGACAGAGGGTTAATGAGATTCCTGCAGAGGAACAGAGAAAACTAAAGGTAGATTCATTGCACCTAACACGGCTGCTGTGCATTAATTTTCAGATAATGGAGAATAACTAAAATAGATGCAGGCTGAGAGCTGAAATCTAGGCTTTAAGTTACGATAAAGTCAGTGGGACATTAAGAAGAGATAGTCCTCACTGCCAGAGAGTTAAAATATCCTGGGCAGATGTTATTAGAGTCAGATGTGTTGCAATGGCAAGCTTAATCATTGTGTTTTAGGAAGATAAAATTGTATAACAAACTTATATAAAGACATTGAATATACACATAGATAGTAGTGCTGAGTAAAATTTTTTCTAGCAGAAATTTTATTGGATGTTTGTTCCTTTTTCCAGTGAACACAAATCCAGTTAAATATTTGCCATATGTCAGGCCCTAGGCAGAGAGATGAATGAAACCCTCTAGGAGCTCAGAGTTTCCTTAATGAAATAGAACACTAGTGATTCCAAAAGAATATGGAGGGTGCTGGGGTCTAGTGTGTACAGGGTGTTGAGGTGCATAGGAGAAGACCTCACTGGACTGGGGAAGGCATTTCCAGAAAACAGTTTCTCAGGGAATGAATGATCCTTGGCCTCCATATTTCTCACAAGACACAATTTTCTTTAATTGAAAAGCTGAAATGTGAGGGGGAACTTAAATTCTTAATTTAGTCTCTGTTTTTTCCTTAGGTGTAATATACTTGGTTTCTGTGGTAGACACAAATATTTTTTAAAAGAAGCATGTACTCCACAAATGATTTGTAGCTCTGTCTCTGTGGTGATCTTAAGGAACAATAAAGGTGTGTGAATGTGTATGTGTGTGTTACACACACGTGTGCTTTCATGCTAAGTTGCTTCAGTCATGTCTGACTCTTTGCGACCCTAGGGAGTGTAACTTACCAGGTTACTCTGTCCATGGGATTCTCCAGTCAAGGACACTAGAGTGGGTTGCTGTGCCTTCCTCCAGGGGATCTTCCAGACCCAGCAGCCCAACCTGCATCTTCTATGTCTCCTGCATTGGCAGGCGGGTTCTTTACCACTAGTGCCACCTGGGAAGCACCCCCCCTACATATATATGTATTCACATGGGATGCTGAAATTAAGATGGTTCTGAATTTTTTTCCAAGTCAGATACAGGATAGTTTTGCTAGAAATAAATGTGCAATGATGACAGGTTTTGATCTCCCTCATTAGCAGTGGATTAAGCATAAAATGTGCTTCCAAGTAGTCAAGCTTATAAATGAAAAGCTAACTTTACACGGGAGAAACTTGGCAAATATCTTAACCAATGAAGTCATGTATATATCATGTATATCCTGATATGTGATGAGAAAAATGCTTCATTTCTTTAAGACTCTTTACAAAAAAATAACACTTTATTCATGAGAAAAATATTAGACAAATCTAGAATGGAGGACATTCTATAAGGTATCTGGATAGCAATTCTCAAGAAGGTCAGGTCTTGAAAAACAAGCAGAAACTGCTATAGGCCAGATGAGATGGTTTAATAAAAGCAAGATTAATAAATACAGTGTGGTATCCTGGGCTCGAATCTGTAATAGAAAGAGGATACTGGTGGAAAGACCAGTGAAATCTAAATAAGATCTGGACTTTTGTTACTAGTTATTACCAATGTTGATTTATTAGTTTTGACAAAACTTAGTTTGTACCACTGTAATCTTAAAGGACAGAAAATGAGTAAAGTTGAATAAAGTGTATACATGAACTTTGTACTATCTATGCATTTTTCTGTATATCTAAAAATTTCCCCCAAAGTGGAAAAAAAAAATCCTTTTAGAGAGGTATCTGATATGACAGTGTTAGTGCTTGACTTATAGCATATCATTTTTTTTTAATTTCATTTCAAACCAATGAAGAAATGATCCAAAGTGTGTTGTAATTTAATGAGAATGCGTTGTTGAGACTTTGTAGCTATAAGTGAAAAAGAATACATGATAGTAAGTGGCAGACATTTTTTAATACCCACAGCTGAACAAGTTATAAGCACGTAATTGAATTGAAATATGCTTTCAAAGTTTAGGTATTTTTTCCACACTTCTTTCTCCTCTTATTTTTTTTGCTACAGTTATCAGTGTGATAGAAATAGGAGATTGCAAAAAAAAAAAAAAATAGGTGATAGCAATCTACAAATGTCATTTAAATATAGAAATCTTCCCAATACCCTTCAAATGCTGTCAATTCAACAAATTTTAAAAAATGAAATGTATAATATTCCTCTCTTAAAAGTGTTATCTTTTAGAAAAACATAATATGTATAATTAATTATTATTGTTTGTATATATAGATATGTGCATATGCATGCTGTTGTTTCAGTCCTGTCCAACTCCTTGGGCCTGCCAGGCTCTTCTCTCCGTGGGGATTCTCCAGGCAGGAATACTAGAGTGGGTTGTCGTCCTCCTCCAGGAGATCTTCCTGACTCAGGGATTGAACCAGCATCTCTTACCTCTCCTGCACTGGCAAGCAAGTTCTTTATGACTGGTACTACCCGGGAAGCTAGATATATTAATATAAATAGTACAAAATATGTTACAACAAAATTAACACATATTGATGTAACAGCTTAATGCAGTTGTTATATTATTATGTTCATATATATATATAATATGTTTTAAATGAGAGTTTACATTATATATACAATATGTTTTATATATATATGTGTGTGTATGTGTGTGTGCATGCTAAGTTGCTTCAGTCATGTCTGTCTCTTTGCAGCTTTATGGACTGTATCCCACCAGGCTCCTCTGTTCTTTGAATTCTCCAGGCAAGAATACTGGAGTGTGCTGCCATTTCTTTCTCAAATATATATATATATATATATATATATAAATTATATATATATATATAGAGAGAGAGACTATATATATATATAGAGAGAGAGAGACTTCTAGCATATCATTTTAGTCTATATATATATATAGTCTCTCTATATAGATATTATATATTATAAATTATATTATATATATTATAATATAATTTATAATATATATTATATATATATATAGAGAGGCATATATATAGTTTTTAAATATATTTGTTTGTTTTCTTAACTTCAAATCCTAATTTAAAGGCACCTCACTGTGAATACCCTGCAAAAATTCTTAGGGGCATCAATAAGCAGATTTTGAGACTCACAGAATCTCTACTTGTCAGTCCTTGACACACACAACTCTTTTAATTCTTAGATGTGTATAAGAGACAGTATAGAGAGAGAGAGACTTCTAGCATATCATTTTAGTCTATATATATATATAGTCTCTCTATATAGATATTATATATTATAAATTATATTATATATATTATAATATAATTTATAATATATATTATATATATATATAGAGAGGCATATATATAGTTTTTAAATATATTTGTTTGTTTTCTTAACTTCAAATCCTAATTTAAAGGCACCTCACTGTGAATACCCTGCAAAAATTCTTAGGGGCATCAATAAGCAGATTTTGAGACTCACAGAATCTCTACTTGTCAGTCCTTGACACACACAACTCTTTTAATTCTTTCTAGTTTACTTCAGTTTAATTGTTAAAGTCATAGCTTGGATCTCATCAGGATACTATTTTATAATAGATGGGTATAGTATTTTGTCACAAAAAGGGAAGGAACAACTTATTAAGTTAAACTATGTGAAAGCACAAGTATCTATCAGATTTGATGAAAACAAAAATGCCAATTTCATGTAGTCCAAACTAATATATAAGTATTACAGTGTTATTACTTTATGAGCCATCAGAGAGTGAAAAAGCTGGCTTAAAACTCAATATTAAAACTAAGACCATAGCATCCAGTACCATTACTTCATGGCAAACAGAGGGGGAAAAGGTGAAATCAGTGACAGATTTCCCCTCCTTGGGCTCTAGAATCACTACAGATGGTGACTGCAGCCATGAAATAAGAAGACAATTGCTTCTTGGAAGGAAAGCTATGACAAAACTAGACAGTGTATTAAAAAGAGATGATGTGGGGTGGGAGGTGGGAGGGGGATTCTGGATTGGGAGCTAATATACACCCATGGTGGATTCATGTCAATGTATGGCAAAACCAATACGGTATTGTAAAGTAAAATAAAGTAAAAATAAAATTTAAAAAAAAAATAAATAAATAAAAAACAAAGATGTCACTTTGCTGACAAAGGTCCATATGGGCAAAGCTATGGTCTTTCCAATAGTCATGTATGGATTGAGAATTGGACCATAAAGAAGGCAGATCACCAAAGAACTGATGCTTTCAAACTGTGGTGCTGGAGAAGACTCTTGAGAGACCCTTGGAGTGCAAGGAGACCAAACCAGTCAATCTTGAATATTCATTGGAAGGACTGATGCTGAAATTGAAGCTCAAGTACTTTGGCCACCTGATGTGAAAAGCCAACTCATCGGAAAAGACTCTGATGTTGGGAAAGATTGAAGGCAGGAGAAGAGGGCAGCAGAGGATGAGATGTTTGGATGGCATCACCAATTTGATGCACACAAACTTGGGCAAACTCCAGGAGATGTTGAGGGACAGGGAGGCCTGGCATGCTGCAGTTCATGGGGTTGCAAAGAGTCAGACATGATTGGCAACTGAACAACAACAGTGTTATTAGCCTCACATCTTTCCAATTATTTCTGATCTACTGAAATTGACTTTATCAACCCTGAAATTTTCCTTGAACTAGTTCCTAGAGGGGACTTCCCAGGTGCCTCAGTGAGTAAAGAATCTGCCTTCAATGCAGGAGTTGCAAGAGACATGGATTCGATCTCCAGGTCAGGAAGATCCCCTGGAGGTGGGCATGGCAACCCACTCCAGTATTCTGCTTGGAGAATCCCATGGTCAGAAGAGTCTGGTTGGCTACAGTCCATAGTGCTGCAAAGATTCAGATGTGACTGAAGCGACTGAGCAGAGCACAATCTCTGGAAACCAAGAAAATTATGGAATTAAATTAAAATTTTTAGCCAGTGTAAGGTGATTATAAAATCTTAGAATCATGGCTTTTCTTTTCATTCATGATATAATTTTGTAACACATGTTTCTGAATCTCTAAGCTCAGTTTGTTCACCAGAAAAAAAGGAAAAAGTGGGTGAAATGTTTATCCTTAGCACATCTTTGTAAAGATCATGAAAGCTAAAACTATACAGTAGAGATGTGCAGTAGATTATTGTTAAATGGTAATTCCCTTTCTTTCTCTAGACTCTGGTGTCACTACCAGCCTTAGTTTTGAGGTCAAACCTTTTAGCCATTATAGACCCTCATTAGAAATAATTCCCTTAACAAGTAATTGATAAACTCATGTTCCTGGCACTATGCTATGTTCTGATGATAATTGGTAAATAAGTAATTACTGGCTTTCATTGAGTTTACTATTTAATAAGAAAGCCTGGCAGAAAATGAGTAAATAAACACATTAAATCAAAATTGTATTAAACATAAGGGACTTGAATAAAGCAAAGAGGGTGCTTTAGAATAATATAATAACAGTAGTGACTCAGTAGTAGAAGTTCTCTCTCTCTCTCATTCTGACTTATCTACTTGATCCAACATCTGTTTTCTCACTGCTGCTTCTGAGTTGGTTAATTTTTCAAAAGAATAGTCAAAATATGTGGCTGACTGTTTTAACTATGATTTGTACTATTACTATTTGAAACTGACTGCTTTCACAAGTCTTAAATAAAAGGGCTGATGACCTATCTATAAAGGCATTTTTCAACTTCTTAGATATCCCTCCATATCTAAAAAAGGTAGGTTGGGGAGCTGGATTACTTCATACAAGTTTCTCACTTCTGAGAGGCTGTTTTGAAAAAAGAAATTTGACCTTAAGATTCAGGCTGTTAATAATACCAGAATTGTCTCTCAAAGAAAAAGAGGAGCAGAATGCAGGAGGACAGTGGGTATTGGCCACAAAAGGAGATTTGGGGCCACTAGAGGGAGAGTTGGGGACAGTGAGAGCACTCATAATAGCCAGCCCCTTATTTCAGGCTTCAGTTGTATCCTGATGTCTAAGTGTTATCCCGCCCTCCTTTTGCTCATTTTACCTTGGTGTTTGCATGGTGGTCCTAAAAAAGCAATCTTTTGAAAGTCTGCTTATCCATCATTTTCTGCAGCTAAAATTTTCCTTTTGTTTGAGCCTTCTCATAAACTCTTTATCTTCCCTGAATTCACATATTCATTCAGTTTCTTAAAACCTTCAACCTTGAACTGTCATTGCTCAGGTATATGTATCACTTTCTTTGTGAGACCTTATTGCTTTGAGATCAATGATCATAGTTTATTTGTCTACATCCCTCAAGATGTCTGTCATGTTGTCTTATGCTAGATGTAAAAAAGAGTTTGAAAGAATAAAGTGAATTAATAAACGTTTATCCATGATTATTTGCTTTCTGATCATCAGTAAAAGACTATATATCTATATCAGCAATTATATTGTTTTCTATATTAAAAATCATTAACTTTAATAAAGATACTTTGCTCAGGTTGTGACTCTACAGGTTGTTTGCTCAGGTAGTAGTGACTACTTTTAAGTGAACACAATTTCTAACAAGGTTAAAATTTAATCAAAGCAAAGGATTCCTTCTCTGAAAATGCATGAGACTCTTTAACTGATAGAATTAAACTATTTCTGACTGGGAATTACTTCTCAGGCTTTCTCTACTTAATCAGCATCTGAAATAATCAATATATATCTATCTAAACAGTGATTCTCTGGGCCCTTATTATACAAAAAACCAAAGTGCATCACTACCTCCAACACACCTACCTCCTTGTTTTCCTGTTTCATTCTTTTTAGACCCATTTTCTTGCTTCTTATCTCTAATATCCCTTCATGTGTCTCAAACTTGTCACTGGCTTATATGGGAAACACATTGTTATTTTAGAATAAATTGATTTGGGACCTTTATTGTGAATGTTTTAACTTGAGAATATACTTTGAAGTTTATTTCTGATCTGCAGAGGAGAAGTGTGATCAATAAGTCTCATTTATTCACTCTGATCTCTCCTGAAAAATACTGAAATAACTCTTTCAACATCCTTGCTGGTTTTATGGCCAGCACCCTATATACTCCTTCTGAACATGACTGAGGAATTAGGTATCATTTGTGAATCTGTTATCATTTTGCTGTGAAGTAGTATAATCACATTACAGCTAAGGAAATTTTTTGGTCAGTGACTCTAGATAAATAATTTTCCCTATTTATTCTAGTAGAAAAATTTGGCAAATAATCATATTTTAAATTTTTTTCTAAATCAATATGATTGCTAATAGAAACATTTATGTAAATGACACATATTAGCAGCTGACCTTGAAGAATAAAGCATCTCCCAACATATCAACAAGTCTCCACTTGGCACTTTACTAGTGATAATGATACAGAACAGGTGTTAATTTCCAATTTGCAAGTCCATTATGGATCTATTAAAGTTTAGACTTTGAGCATTTTTCTCATGTGATTCTAATTTTTGCTACTTTTATCTATACAGTGGGTCTAAGTTGTCTTACTTCCAAAGAACATATGTTCTACAATGGTGATGTGGTCCACGTCATATTCAATATTATATAAGCATTCTTATTCTTGAAACATTTATCTACAAATGTGATATATTCTTGGCTCCCCTCCTTATTTTTTGTAGTTCATTTAGATGACAAAATGTGGATTTTTCTACTTTTACTTTTTTCCCATGAACCTTATAAAAGTTTGCACCTATTTCTTATGCCATATTCCAAAGAGCATTTTTTTCTAACAACATGAATACATTGTTGCTACCTGTTTGATTTTATGCTCTATTTTCTACAATGGAGAGAATAATCTGAATATAAAGTATTGTTATTCATAAAAGCTTTATCAAAATGGAAGTAAATCACATATTCATAAATTCACGGTCCACTTTGAAATGTCCAGCAGTAGGCACTAGTCATTTTTAAATACAATGATAAAATATTTTAAACTGGTTATTTTTCTTTTTTTAAAAATTGAAATGTAACTGACTTATAGTGTGTTGGTTTCAGGTTACAGTAAGTGAATTCAGGTGTATAGCAAAGTACATATATATATATTGTATTTGCTTGTTCAGTTGCTCAGTTGTGTCTGACTCTTTGTAACCCTGTGGACTGCAGCATCCCAGGTTTCCCTGTTCTTCATTATCTCCTGGAGCTTGCTCAAACTCACATCCATTGAGTCAGTGATGCCATACAACAGTCTCATCCTCTCTTGTCCCCTTTTCCTCCTACCTTCACTCTTTTCCAGCATCAGGGGCTTTTCTAAGGAGTCAACTCTTTTCACATCAGGTGGCCAAATTACTAAAGCTTCAGCTTCAGCATCAGTCCTTCTAATGAATACTCAGGATTGATTTCCTTTAGGATTGACTGGTTTGATCTCCTTGCAGTCCAGGGGACTATTAAGAGTCTTCTCCAATAGTTAAAAAGCATCAGATTTTCAGCTCTAAGCCTTCTTTACAGTCCAACTCTAACTTCCATACACGACTGCTAGAAAAACCATAGCTTTGACTATATGGAACTTTGTTTTCAAAGTAATGTCTCAGCTTTTTAAAATGCTGTCTAGGTTTGTCATAGCTTTTTTTTTTTTTTCCAAGGAGCAAGCGTCTTTTAATTTCATGGCTGCAGTTACCATCTGCAGTGATTTTGGAGCCCCCCAAATAAAGTCTGCCACTGTTTCCATTGTTCCCCATATATTTGCCATAAAGTGATGGGACTGGACGCCATGATCTTAGTATTTTTGAATGTTGAGTTTTAAGCCAGCTTTTTTACTCTCCTCTTTTACCTTCATCAAGAGGTTCTTTAGTTATTCTTTGCTTTCTGGCACAGGGTGGTTTCATCTGTATATTTGAGGTAGTTGATATTTTACCCAGTAATCTTGATTCCAGCTTGTGCTTCATCCTGCCTGGCATTTCACATGACGTACTCCGTATATTAGTTAAATAAGCAGGATGACAATATACAGCCAGCCTTGACATACTCCTTTCCCAATTTTGAACCAATCCATTGTTCCATGTCTGGTTCTAACAGTTGCTTCTTGACTTGCATACAGGTTTCTTAGGATGCAGGTAAGGTGGCCTAGTATTCCCACCTCTTGAAGAATTTTTCACATTTTGCCGTGATCCACACTGTCAAAGCTTTAATGTGGTCAATGAAGTAGAAGTAGATGCTTTTCTGGAATTCTCTTATTTTTTCTATGATTCAACCAATGTTGGCAATTTGATCTCTGGTTCCTCTGCCTTTTCTAAATCCAACTTGACCATCTGGAAGTTCTCAGTTTACATACTGTTGAAGCCTGGCTTGTAGAATTTTGAGCATTACTTTGCTAGCATGTGAAATGAGTGCAATTGTGTGGTAGTCTGAACATTCTTTGGCATTGTCTTTCATTGGGATTGGAATGAAAACTGACCTTTTCCAGTCCTGTGGCCACTGCTGAGTTTTCCAAACTTTCTGGCATATTGAGTGCAGCCTTTTAACAGCATCATCTTTTAACAGCATCATATATATATATATATATATATATAATATTATTCAAATTATTTCCCTTATGGTTATTACAAAATACTGAGTATAGATTCTTGTCCTATACCATAATTCCTTGTTTTTTTTTTAATTTATTTCATATATAGTTAGTGTGTACATGTGAATTCCATATGCTTTTAATTTACCCCTCCTCTCTTCCCTTTTGGTAAACATAAGTTTTTTTTCCCCCTATATCTGAGGATTTATTTCTGTTTTGTAAAAAAGCTCATTTGTATCAGATTTTTAGATTCCACATATAAACTGTATCATATGATATTTGTTTTATTTTATCTGACTTATTTAACTCATTATTGTATAATAATATCTAGGTCCATCACTGTTGCTCCAAATGACCTTATTCCATTCTATTTATGGCTAAGTAATATTCCACTGAATATATGCACCATGTCTTACTTATCCATTCATCTGTTGATGTACCTTTAGGTTGCTTTCATGTCATTATTGTAAATAATGCTGCAATGAACATTGGGATGCATGTATCTTTTAAAACTATGGTTCTCTCCAGATATATGCCCAGGAATGAGATTGCTAAATCATATGGTAATATGTAAAAGAATGAAATTAAAATGTTCTCCAATACCATATACAAAAATCAACTCAAAATGGATTAAAGACCTAAATGTAGACTGGATACTATAAAACTCTTAGAGGAAAACATAGGGAGAATACTCTAACATAAATTGTAGCAATATCATTTTGGATCCACCTCCTAGAAGAATGGAAATCAAAACAAAAATAAATAAATGAGACCTAGTTAAACTTAAAGATTTTAAACAGCAAAGAATACTATAAAAAAATGAAAAGATTACCCATAGAATGGGAGAAAATATTTGCAAATAATGTGACCAACAGGGGTTAACTTTCAAATTATACAAGCAGCTCAATATCGAAAACACAAGTAACCCATCAGGGACAGGAGAGGTGATAAGCTGCAGCGACCGCGTTCGCCAAACACCTGAGCTACTCGAACCTGGGAAGGACACAAAACGCAGGCCCAACCAGGCTGTGCCTCTGAGGACTACCTGAGTGCCTGAGCCTGAGCGGCTTAGACCTGGGAGGTGCGTGCAGGCCAGGGCCTGCCTCAGACGGTTCCCAGTGGAGCAACCTAGAGCCTGAGCTGTGTGCACCATGAGCGGGGACAGGCCCAGCGTGGCTGGGACACTGCGAGCACTCACCAGTGTTATTTGTTTGCAGCATCCCTCCCTCCCCACGGCGCAACTGAACAAATGAGCCTAAAAAAAAACTGTCCACCACCGCCCCCCTTGAGTCTGGGTGGAAATCGGACACTGAAGAAACCAGCAAATAGAAGAAGCTAAAGCAGAGGGAACCGCCTTGGAAGTGACAGGTGCAATAGATTAAAATCCTGTCGTTAGTACCCACTACATAGGAAGGGGTCTATAGATATTGAGAAATATAAGCTGGACCAAGGAACTATCTGAAAATGAACTGACCCCACACTGCCCACAACAACACCAGAGAAAGTCCTGGATATATCTACCATTTTCACAATCATTCTTTTTTTTTTTTTTTTGATGTTTGTTTTATCTCCTTCTTTTTTTTTTAACCCTTTTTAAAGTCCTCTATTTCTCCTTTAGTTTTTATTTTTATAACCTACTATTACTTCCCCCCCAAAAAAGGCTCTAGTTTTAAAGCAAACTCCTTATACATATTTTTTTTTAATTTTATTATTTTTTTAAGTAATTCTTGTGACTTCATTTTTTTCTTTTTTCTTCTTCTTCTATTTTTTAATATTGTATTTTTTGAAAATCCAACCTCTACTCTAGATTTTTAATCTTTGCTTTTTAGTATTTGTTATCAATTTTGTACCTTCAAAAACCCAATCTTCAGTACCCATTTATAGTTGAGAGCGAGTGAACATGTATGCTAGCTGATTACTGGCTAGCTTGCTCTCTCCTCTTCTGATTCCGCCTCATCTCATTCAGATCACCTCCAACTCCCCCCTCCCTTTTCTCTTCTCCATGTAACTCTGTGAACCTCTCTGGGTGTCCCTCAATGTGGAGAAACTTTTCATCTTTAACCTAGATGCTTTATCAACAGTGTGGTATAAAAGGGGAAGTCTTGAGACAACTGTAAAAATTAAACTGAAAACCAGAAACAGGAGGCTTAAGTCCAAATCCTGAGAACATCAGAGAACTCCTGAATCCAGGGAACATTAATCGATAGGAGCTCATCAAATGCCGCCATATCTACACTGAAACCAAGCATCACCCAAGAGCGAACAAGATCCAGAGCAAGACATACCATGCAAATTCTCCAGCAACTCAGGAACACAATCCTGAGCTTCAATATACAGGCAACTCAAAGTTACTCCAAAACCATTGATATCTCATTACTCATTACTGGACATGTCATTGCACTCCAGGGAGAAGAAATCCAGCTCCACCCACCAGAATGCCAACACAAGCTTCTCTAACCAAGAAACCTTGACAAGCCACTGATACAAACCCACCCACAATGAGGAAACTCCACAATAAAGAGAATTCCACAAACTGCCAGAATACAGAAAGGCCACCCCAAATGCAGCAATATAAACAAGATGAAGAGACAGAGGAATACCCAGCAGGTAAAGGAACAGGAGAAATTCCCACCAAACCAAACAAAAGAGGAAGAGATAGAGAATCTACCAGACAAAGAATTCCAAATAATGATAGTGAAAATGATCCAAAATCTTGAAATCAAAATGGAATCACAGACAAATAGCCTGCAAGAAAGGTTTAACAAGGACCTAGAAGAAATAAAAAAAGAGTAAATATATAATGAATAATGCAATAAAAGAGATCAGAAACACTCTGGAGGCAACAAATGTAGAATATTGTAAGCAGAAGATAGGATTAGTGAAATAGAAAATAGAATGGTAGAAAAAAATTAATCAGAGAGGAAAAAATAAAAACAAATTAAAAGAAATGAGGACAATCTCAGAGACCTCCAGGACAATATGAAACACTCCAACATTCGAATTGTAGGAGTCCCAGAAGAAGACCAAAAGAAAGACCATGAGAAAATACATGAGGAGATAATAGTTGAAAACTTCCCTAAAATAGGGAAGGAAATAATCACCCAAGTCCAAGAAACCCAAAAAGTCCCAAACAGGATAAACCCAAGGTGAAACACCCCAAGACACATATTAATCAAATTAACAAAGATCAAACACAAAGAACAAATATTTAAAGCAGCAAGGGAAAACACACACACACACACACACACACACACACAAGGGGATTCCCAGAAGGATAATAGCTGATCTTTCAAAAGAAACCCTTCAGGCCAGGAGGAATGGCAAGACATACTTAAAGTGATGAAAGAAAATAACCTACAGCCCAGATTACTGTACCCAGCAAGGATCTCATTCAAATATGAAGGAGAAATCAAAAGCTTTACAGACAAGCAAAAGCTGAGAGAATTCAGCACCACCAAACCAGCTCTCCAACAAATCCTAAAGGATATTCTCTAGACAGAAAACACAAAAAAAGTGTATAAACTCAAACCCAAAACAATAAAGTAAATAGCAACAGGGCCATACTTATCAATAATCACCTTAAACGTAAATGGATTGAATGCCCCAACCAAAAGACAAAGACTGGCTGAATGGATACAAAAACAAGATCTCTATATATGTTGTCTACAAGAGACCCACCTCAAAACAAGGTGCACATACAGACTGAAAGTGAAGGGCTGGAAAAAGATATTCCACGCAAATAGAGACCAAAAGAAAGCAGGAGTAGCAATACTCATATCCGATAAAATAGACTTTAAAACTAAGGCTGTGAAAAGAGACAAAAAAGGACACTACATAATGATTAAAGGATCAATCCAAGAAGAAGATATAACAATTATAAATATATATGCACCCAACATCGGAGCACCACAATATGTAAGACAAATGCTAACAAGTATGAAAGGGGAAATTAACAATAACACAATAATAGTGGGAGACTTTAATACCCCACTCACATCTATGGATAGATCAACTAAACAGAAAATTAACAAAGAAACGCAAACTTTAAATGATACAATAGACCAATTAGACCTAATTGATATCTATAGGACATTTCACCCCAAAACAATGAATTTCACCTTTTTCTCAAGTGCTCACGGAACCTTCTCCAGGATAGATCATATCCTGGGCCTTAAATCTAGCCTTGATAAATTCAAAAAAATTGAAATCATTCCAAGCATCTTTTCTGACCATAATGCATTAAGATTAGATCTCAATTACAGGAGAAAAACTATTAAAAATTCCAACATATGGAGGCTGAACAACACGCTTCTGAATAACCAACAAATCACAGAAGAAATCAAAAAAGAAATCAAAATATGCATAGAAACGAATGAAAATGAAAACACAACAACCCAAAACCTGTGGGACACTATCAAAGCAGTCTGAAGAGGAAAGTTCATATCAATACAGGCATACCTCAAGAAACAAGAAAAAAGTCAAATAAATAACCTAACTCTACACCTAAAGCAACTAGAAAAGGAAGAAATGGAGAACCCCAGAGTTAATAGAAGGAAAAAAATCTTAAAAATTAGGGCCAAAACAAATGCAATAGAAACAAAAGAGACCATAACAAAAATCATCAAAGCCAAAAGCTGGTTCTTTGTAAGGATAAATAAAATTGACAAACCATTAGCCAGACTCATCAAGAAACAAAGGGAGAAAAATAAAATCAAATCAATAAAATTAGAATTGAAAATGGAGAAATCACAACAGACAACACAGAAATACAAAGGATCATAAGAGACTACTATCAGCAATTATATGCCAATAAAATGGACAACGTGGAAGAAATGGACAAATTCTTAGAAAAGTACAACTTTCCAAAACTGAACCAGGAAGAAATAGAAAATCTTAACAGACCCATCACAAGCACAGAAATTGAAACTGTAATCAGAAATCTTCCAGGAAACAAAAGCCCACGTCCAGACAGCTTCACAGCTGAATTCTACCAAAAATATAGAGAAGAACTAACACCTATCCTACTCAAACTCTTCCAAAAAATTGCAGACGAAGGTAAACTTCCAAACTCATTCTATGAGGCCACTATCACCTTAATACCAAAACCTGACAAAGATGCCACACAAAAAAAGAAAACTACAGGCCAATATCACTGATGAACATAGATTCAAAAATCCTTAACAAAATTCTAGCAATCAGAATCCAACAACACATTAAGAAGATCATACACCATGACCAAACTGGCTTTATCCCAGGGATGCAAAGATTCTTCAGTATCCACAAATCAATCAATGTAATTCACCACATTAACAAATTGAAAAATAAAAACCATATGATTATCTCAATAGATGCAGAGAAAGCCTTTGAACATCCATTTATGATTAAAACTCTCCAGAAAGCAAGAATAGAAGGAACACACCTCAACATAATAAAAGCTATATATGACAAACCCACAGCAAACAAGGGTGCCCACTTTCACCACTACCATTCAACATAGTTCTGGAAGTTTTGGCCACAGCAATCAGAGCAGAAAAAGATATAAAAGGAATCCAAATTGGAAAAGAATAAGTAAAACTCTCACTGTTTGCAGATGACATGATCCTCTACATAGAAAACCCTAAAGACTCCACCAGAAAATTACTAGAGCTAATCAATGAATAGAGTAAAGTTGCAGGATATAAAATCAACACACAGAAATCCCTTGCATTCCTATACACTAATAACGAGAAAGTATAAAAAGAAATTAAAGAAACAATTCCATTCACCCTTGCAATGAAAAGAATGAAATACTTAGGAATATATCTACCTAAAGAAACTAAAGACCTATATACAGAAAACCTTAAAACACTGATGAAAGAAATCAAAGAGGACACTAATAGATGAAGAAATATACCATGTTCATGGATTAGAAGAATAAATATAGTGAAAATGAGTATATTACCCAAAGCAGTCTATAGATTCAATGCAATCCCTATCAAACTACCAGTGGTATTTTTCACAGAACTAGAACAAATAATTTCACAATTTGTATGGAAATACAAAAAACCTCAAATAGCCAAAGCAATCTTGAGAAAGAAGAATGAAATTGGAGAAATCAACCTGCCTGACTTCAGGCTCTACAGGCTCTTCAAGCTCTACAAAGCCACAGTCATCAAGACAATATGGTACTGGCACAAAGACAGAAATATACATCAATGGAACAAAATAGAAAGACCAGAGATAAATCCACACACATATGGACACCTTACCTTTGACAAAGGAGGCAAGAATATACAATGGATTAAAGACAGTCTCTTTAACAAGTGATGCTGGAAAAACTGGTCAACCACTTGTAAAATAATGAAACTAGAACACTTTCTCACACCATACTCAAAAATAAACTCAAAATGGATTAAGGATCTAAATGTAAGACCAGAAACTATAAACTACTAGAGGAGAACATAAGCAAAGCACTCTCTGACATACACCACAGCAGGATCCTCTATGATCCACTTCCCATAATATTGGAAATAAAAGCAAAAATAAACAAATAGGACCTAATTAAAATTAAAAGGTTTTGCACAACAAAGGAAACTATAAGCAAGGTGAAAAGACAGCCTTCAGAATGAGAGAAAATAATAGCAAATGAAGCAACTGACAAACAACTAATCTCAAAAATATACAAGCAACCCCTGCAGCTCAATTCCAGAAAAATAAATGACCCAATCAAAAAATGGGCCAAAGAACTAAACAGACATTTCTTCAAAGAAGACATACGGATGGCTAACAAACACATGAAAAGATGCTCAACATCACTCATTATCAGAGAAATGAAAATCAAGACCACAATGAGGTACCATTTCACGCCAGTCAGAAGGGCTGCGATCCAAAAGTCTACAAGCAATAAATGCTGGAGAGGGTGTGGAGAAAAGGGAACCCTGTTACACTGTTGGTGGGAATGCAAACTAGTACAGCCACAATGGAGAACAGTGTGGAGATTCCTTAAAAAACTGGAAATAGAACTACCTTATGACCCAGCAATTCCACTGCTGGGCATACACACCAAGGAAACTAGAATTGAAAGAGACACGTGTACCCCAATGTCCATCACAGCACTGTTTATAATAGCCAGGACATGGAAGCAACCTAGATGTCCATCAGCAGATGAATGGATAAGAAAGCTGTGGTACATATACACAGTGGAGTATTACACAGCCATCAAAAAGAATACATTTGAATCAGTCCTAAGGAGGTGGTAAGCCAGAAAGAAAAACACCAATACAGTATACTAACACATATATATGGAATTTAGAAAGATGGTAATGATAACCCTATATGTGAGACAGCAAAAGAGACAAAGATGTACAGAACAGAATTTTGGACTCTGTGGGAGAGGGCAAGGGTGGGATGATTTGGGAGAATGGCATTAAACATGTATAATATCATATAAGAAACGAATTGCCAGTCTAGGTTTGATGCAGGATACAGGATGCTGGGGCTGGTGCACTGGGATAACCCAGAGGGATAGTATGGGGAGGGGAGTGAGAGAGGAGTTCAGTAGTGGGAACTTATGTACACCCGTGGCAGATTCATGTTGATGTATGGCAAAACCAATACAGTATTGTAAATTAAAAAAAAGAAAAAAAAAAAAAGAATAAAGGCTGGTGCCAACAAGTATAAAAAAAAAAAAAAAAAGCACATGAGGAACAGTTTCAGAAATGGAAGAGAAACAAAATAAGAAATAAAGCTATTAAGAGCCTACTGTGTTCCAGAGACTCTTTCAGAACTTTTTACATGATTTTTTTTCTCACTAATCCTCCAAATAGACTGACAGATAAAAATATTTTCATTTTGCAGGTAAAGCAATTGAAAAATTGAGACGTTTGATTAACGTAATTGAATGTACACAAAGACTGAGTAGAGGATTCCAATTCATCTGTCTTATTCCATTATTTTACATTCATTTCAGAGGAATTTCACTGACATCCAGTTCTCTAGAAATATATGTGTTTGTTTGTAGGAAGGATCTGAACCTTCATTAAGAAACAGCCTAAAACTATTTCAGTTGCAGCAGCCGTGAGCAGAGATATTATATTTTTCATAGTTAACGACTACAGTAGGAGAAAAAGCTGCTATGTTAGAGGAGATTTGGTTCAATAAAAGCTGTACATGGCAGAGAAAGCAGAAATGGTGTGAGAGAGTCTACAGAGATATCATAAGTACTTTTTCCCTAACACATTTGACTTCTGGATAAGATCTCTCACTGAAATGATAAAGTGTGAAGACCAGGTAAAGCTTAGTGTAAAGGGAAATAATGCAAAATTCAGTTTCTGCTTGCTTTCACGTTGAATGTTGTAAATGGTGCATTTGGAAATGTTTGCTTGCCCCCTTGTTTTAATTTAAGTCAGCAAGTACAGAAATACCTTGAATTCTAAGATCCAAAGAGAACCAAAATAGCCTGAAGGCCTTTCCTAGCACAAAAGCTAATGATTCTTATGAAAAAATAGCCCAGAACCTCAAACTTATTACAGCATGAGAGTTATGAGGTTAATAGAGAAAAAAAGAGTTCAATGGTAAGCAGTGAATATTAGAAATTGATTATTAAACAATTAAAGTCTTTCCAAGGTCCTACCTCAGAGAGTGGGAGGAAGATTCTGACTTTAATAGGGCTGATGTCACAAATTCATCTTCCACCCACTGTGGAACTGGCAGCTAGTTTAATGGGAGATGATTTTTCCATTCAACTGCCTATCTCATGGATGAGCAAGAAATTATTTGAAGAACATGTTTAGAATTAGAATATTTGCAAAATTTCATTTATGACAAATTTGGAATTCTCCAGTAATGTTAAAAATTTCCATTTGCATGAACAGAGTTTCCATTCCTAGTTATATGTACTACAGAGAAACTCATGTGCTTATGCATGAGGAAAAATATATCTGATAATGAACAATAGAAAACAATTAAATGACAATCAGCAGGACACTGGATATTTTTATATGATGGAATACCTTATAGCAGGTAAAATGAATGAGCTAGACCATTTTTGTGAAAATAATTGAATCTTAAAAAATTTTAGTGAAAAAAATTAAGTGGTGATATATATCAATACTACTCTTAGAAAGTTTAAAATGTACAAAATATATTTTACATCATCGGAGAAGGCAATGGCTGTCTCTTATACACATCTAGATGTGTATAAGAGACAGAGTTTAAAATGTACAAAATATATTTTACATTATTTACAGATATAGTTTAGTAGAAACTATATGTTTATAGTTTACATTGTTTATACTAATGTATAATTTATCTTATTTATAGATAATATTTAGTAAAAGCATATATAAAATGTTATATATGGACACAGATCTCCCTGAAGAATCAGCTTACCTATGGATGAAGCATATATAGGATTAAGGAAGATATAATTAAGGAATCACAGCTGTGTGCCTGTAAATGCTGTGTTGGGGGGCATAGGTTGTACTATTTTGGAAGCAAATTCTGATTCAGAATTTAGTGTGCAAGATGTTTTTTAAGGAGTATCCTAGAGATCAATATCTGTTGAAGAAAGAAGAGCAAAGCAAAGGAAAGCAGAGGGAAGAGTTGAACTGTAAGGCAAGCATAGTGGCAGCCTCAGCTGATCCCATGATCTGTAGCTAAAACTACAGAGGCCCAATGTAAGAGTTGCCTCACATTAGGCTAAAATACTGGGTTTTAATATTCCAACATGAATAAATCATTTGTTATTGCCCACTCCAGAATACCTTGCAGAGAGTGAATAAACTGAAACTGAAGCAATTCTCAGGGAATTGATAGCTGCTGCTGCTGCTGCTAAGTCGCTTCAGCTAAAGACTCAACTAAGACCACCATCCCCCCCCACCCCCAACACAGGCAGCAGTTGGGTCAATGAATTCTTCTTTTGAAGGGTATCAGAGCACAATCAAATAAAGTCAAAAAACAAATGAGCAATTAAACTGGGAATAACTGTTTGCAAAGAATATGACTGACAAAGAGCTAATTTCTTTAAAGTTTTCTTGCAACTCATGAAAAAAATAATAAATTGAATGTTCTATTGGAAAACTGAGCAGTAGACATTCATTCTCTTCACACAGGATATTGCATATGCACAAAAACAGGCAAATAATTAGTCAGTTAATGAGAAGATGATGTACCTTTTAAGGTCAAAGAAACACAAATTAAAACCATAATTAAAAACATTTGTTTAATAAAAGCAAAGATACTTTTTGTTAACAAAGAGATGTGAAATATGTAACCTATTGATATATGCTATGTTTAGTAGCTCAGTTGTGTCCTTCTTTAAGACCCTTTGGACTGTAACCCATCAGGCTCCTCTGTCCATGGGATTTTTCAAGCAAGAATACTGAAATGGGTTGCCATTTTCCTCCTCCAAGTGACTTCCTGACCCAGGGATCTAATCCGTGTCTCCTGTATCTGCTGCAATGCAGGAGGATTTTTTACCCACTGAGCCATCAGGGAAGCCCCTAATCTACTGATATAAATGTCTCAAAATTAAAGAACAACTTAACACTGTATAGCAATTATTTTTAAAGTTTATTATTTTTGACTCAAATTTCTCTTCCATAAATATATCTAAAAATATACTGACATGCATGCACAGAAACTATTTGATCAAATTTTAATGTTTAAAACACTGAAAATTAATAACCAAAAATCTCTAAAAATATGGAATCTTGATTTAAATTATTCTAGAGAACACAATAGAGCTATTTACAGTCTATTAAAAATAACATATCTTTTGTTAAGGGACCTAAAAATCTAAATATTTAATGCACAATGTGAAGAAAATACTGTATATAATGCCACTATCTATCTCTTTTAAATAGATATTCATTCAACTAGCTCACACTCATACACTCATACATATGGACACACACACACACACACACACTATGCTTGCTTATATGTAGAATATCATTGAAAGAATACAGGTTACACTCCTTGTTGTGGAAAGTAGTGTTAAGGAATGCAAAGTCAGGGAGAGAAGACTCACATTTCAAATTTTCAGTGTTCAATTATTTTCTCTATGAAGTCTTTTGCATTAAAAATCTCTTGAATTTTCCACTGATCAACAAATAAATGAAAACAAATCATAAACTATGTGAAAGGAAGTAGACCAAAATCCAAATAATTTCTTTCTTACACTGGCAAGATTTTTGTGCTGTTGTTCTTTGTTTACAATGGATATATTAGATGAATATATAATAATGCATTTATGAAAAACATAAATCTTTTTTTTCAAATATAAGAAGTTTTAAAGTTTGGGGTATTAGAGAGGGAACATCAAGGTATGGTCTAAGTTTTGTGATTCTGTAAATTTTATGTCAAAACATTTTTTAGACCAGCTTAGGTACTTAGAATTTTTTAAATTAATAAATGTTTATAAACTACAGAAATGAACCCTCAAAAAGAGAAATGCAAACTTCATAATATCAAATAATATAAATGACTAAAGAATTAATGGTTTGGTCAATGTCATTTCTTTATGGGCATATGTGTTAGTTATGCTCATTTTTACATTGTACATAATCTGCCATGAACATTTTCATGTTCTTTATAGTTTTTGCTCATAATGTAATTAGCACTTGTGTTTCTATTTTAATGTAATCATATTTTTGCTTTTTATTTTAGAAAAATCAATTATTTTGCCTTTTGCACTAAACCGTTCATATTTGAGAATATTCTTAAGAATATATTTTGCATACTCTTAAATATTAAAAATAGGGTTTCCCTGGTGGCTCAGATGGCACAGAACCTGCCTGGAATAAAGGAGACCCAGATTCTATCCCTAGGTTGGTAAGATTCCCCCAGAGAAAGGAATGGCAACCTACTCCAATATTCTTGACTGGAGAATTCCATGGACAGAAGAGGCTGATGAGCTAACAGTCCATGGGATCACAAAGAGCTGGACATGACTGAGCGACTGACACACACACACCTACACACAAATATTAAAAACATATTGCACATATTCTCAAAGGAGGTGCCCCTGCCAAATATTTTTCAATAACTTTATTGTAGTTGACTTATAATATTATATTAGTTTTAGGTGTGCAACATACTGATCAAATATTTTTATATGTTGAAAATGATCACCATAGTGAATTTAATTACCCTCTTTCACTACACAAAGTGATTAGAAGCTATTGACTACATTTCTGTGCTTTGCATTGCATCCATGTGACTTATTCATTTTATAACTGGACATTTGTACTTCTTAATCCTCTTCATCTGTTTCATCCATTCCCCCAACCCCACCTCTCTGTCCAAGTTTTTTTCTCTGTAGCTATGAGGCTCTTCCACTTTATTATGTTTGCTTGTTTTGTTTTTCAGGTTCTACATATAAGTGAAATCATACAGTATTGTCTTTCTCTGTCTGACTATTCTAGCTAGCATAATATCCTGTAGGCCTATCCATATTGTCACAATGGCAAGATTCCCATTCTTTTTTATGACTCGGTGATGTTCCATCATACAGGTCCATTCATCTATCAGTGTACACTTAGGTTGCTTCCATATCTTGACTGTTGCAAGTAATGCTGCAATATTTATTGGGGTGCTTATATCTTTTTGAATTAGTGTTTTTGTTTCCTTTGAGTAAATATTCAGGTTTGAAATTGCTGGATTACATGGTAGTTCTATTTTTAATTTTCTGAGGAACATGCATATCGTTTTCAATAGTGACTGGACCAATTTATATTTCTACCAAAAATACATGAAGATCCCCTTCTGTCTACATTTTTTCTAACACTTATTATGTGTTGTATTGTGGATAGTGGCCATTCTGACAAGTGTGAGATGGCGTTTCCTTGTGATTCTGATATTCATTTCCCTGATGATTAGAGATACTGAGCATTCTTTCATGTGCCTGTTTTCCATCTGCACATCTTCTTTGGAAAATGTCTATTCAGGTGCTCTGCCCATTTTTAAACTGCTTTTATTCTATGTTGAATTTTATGTTTTTTGTGTATTTTAGATATTAACCATTTATTGAATACATTGTTTGCACATGTTTTTTCTCATTCAATAGGTGGCCTTTACTTTTTGCTGATAGTTTTCACCACTATGCAAAATCTTTTTAGTTTTGTGTAGTACCATTGGTTTATTCTTGCTTCTCTGGCCTTTGCCTGAGAAAACAGAGACAAAAAAAAAAAGTTGCTAAGACAGATGTCAAAGAGGGTACTGCTGATATTTTATTCTAGGGGTTTTATGGATTCAGGTCTCATGTTTAAATCTTTAATCTGCTTTGTGTTTATTTGTCTATGCTGTAAGAAAGCAGCCAGTTTCATTCTTTTGCCTGGAGTGGTCCAGTTTTCCCAATGCCAATTATTGAAGAAGCTGTCTTTTCCGCACTCTATATTGGGTCCTTTCTTGTCAATTGTCTATATAAGAGTGAGCTTATTATATTTTCTCTCTTCTGTTCCGTTGTTCTTTGTGTCTGTTTTTTAATTTTTGGCTTGTTTTTTTATTTGCTTTGCCAGTACAATGCTGTTTTGCTTATTATAACTTTCTAAATAAAGCTTGAAAGCAGGGAGCATGCTGACCCTAAGTTTATTATTATTTCCCAAGATTGTTTTAGCTATTCAAGGTCTTTGTGTCTCCAGACACATTTTAGAATTAATTACTTTTCTAGTTCTATGAAAAATGGCATTAGTATTTTGTTAGAGGTTGCATTAAATACGCAGATTGTATTGGGTAGCATGGATATTTTACAAGTATTATTTTTTCTAATACAAGAGTACTGTGTATCTTTCCAGTTATTTATGACATTTTGATTCATTTGATCAATATGTTATAGGCTTTCAAGTACAATACAAATGTTAGTGTGTTTAATGTTATTTCAGAGGTTTCTTAAACTATTCTCATTTAAGAAATTCTTTATTCTTTTTTTCTCTTTGGCTTGTGTGATTTCCACTATTCTGTCTTATAGTTTGCTGATCTGTTTCTTTGTATTTAACTTCAGTTAACATATTCTTCAGTTCTGATTGGTTCTTTCTTACATTTTCTAACTCTTTGTGGAAAATCTCATTGTTTTTCTCCATTTTTTCCCAGTGAACAACTTTATGACCATTACTTTGAATTCTTTTACAAGTGAAATACTAATCTTTGTGTTACTAATATTTTTTCTTAGATTTTATCTTTTGTTTGGAACAAATTCTTCCATAGTCTCATTTTTGTTTGACTTTCTATGTTTGTTTCTAAAAATTAGGCAAAAAAACTTACTCTCCCAGTCTTTAAGTGTGGCCTTGTATAGGAATATTCCTATGTAAACTTTTGTGCCCAGTGGCTTTGGCTAAAGGGCTGAAGTAGTAATGGGTGTGGGCTAGGGCCTTTCCCAGAGTGCACTGGGGGTCACCACCTTGTGGTGGTCTAGACATAGCCCAAAGCACAGCCTAGAACTTTTCCCTGGGTGTGTCTGGGGCTGCCAACTAGTTAGAGTACTAAAACTGGAGACAGGGATGTGCCAGTGGGCATTCTAGGGTGATTTTGGCAGGCCAGCTAGAGCACCAAGTGCATTTCAATCTGCTGCTTTCGCACTGCAACTCAAAACAAGTAAGTTTGTGTGCAAACCATTTAAAAGCAGATTATTGGTTTCCTACAACCCTCAGAGTTCTCCCTTTCATAAAACCTAGTAGTTTACAAAACCAGTTTGGGGGGCTGAACTTCAAAATGCTGATTCCTGTGACTGAGGAGCATAATGTAGAGCTTGAATTCCTCACATTTTAGGTATAACCTCTGAGTTTATAACATCCCCTCTTACTTGTGGGTTGCCATGCTGGGGGTATGGGTCCTGACTAAATTACATCTCTGTCACTTCAACCCTTCCCAATGTAATATTTTTTCTTTATGTCCTTAATTGTAGGAGAGGTATTCTGCTAATTTTCAGGCCATTAACTGAGAGAGAGTTGTTCTGTTATGTAGTTGTAGCTTTAGTGTGTCCATGGGAGAAGGTGAGCTCAGGATCTTCCTACCATTCAATCTTGATTCCACTTTTGTCTCTACCACTAAATGACAGCCTTCTGGAAATAAGAACATAAGCTACCTAGACTTGATAGTAATTGCTTGATAAATGGCCTAGAAAACTCAGCTCAATATTAGCAACTACAAAAAAAAAAAATCACAGTATGAAAATGTTAGAAAGTCAACAACTCTTGTAAGAAATTGATAATGAAAATAACTGGATAATAAACCTTTGTAATCTTCAAAAATATATAAAAAAAAAGCATTTCAGAACACTGAACTCTTATTCAATGTAGTGATTTAACTCTGAAAGTGAACAATACATACAGAAGACTTGAGGAATTGGTTTGCATTAAAGGTGATGTGCTAATCCTCTGCCATGAAAAGTTTGGGGCATGTATTTTAGGCCTTAAATTATGGTAATTGAAATGGGAAAATGTGTGTAGCCTTTCTCAATGTGTTTGGGTTAGTTTCTCATGAACATCTGCTTTCCCTTTATAATCCGAGACTGGAGAATAGCATCAATTTGCAGGCATTAACAAATTCTGCTTACAAAACAGCAGACAACTTTCTGTTGGAACACTACACCATCCAATGTGCTCGGGGAACATTCTCTAAGCATTTACACCAACATCAAGCCAGATAGTACATTTGCTGCAAAGGAAACGAGGCTTCCCGGGAAGCTCAGTGGTAAAGAATCCACCTGCTAATGTGGGAGAAGCAAGAGATGTGGGTTCAGTCCCAGAGCTGGGAAAATCCCTTGGCAAAGGAAATGGCAATCAACTCCAATATTCCTGCCTGGAGAATTCCATGGACAGAGGAGCCTGGTGGCTAGGGTTACAGTCCATGGAGTTGCAAAGAGTCAGACATGACTGAGAACACGTGCACAGCACACCAGCAAAGGAATGGGATTCATATTCAGGCATTTCTGTGAATTGTTCTTTCTTTTTTTTACCCTCTCTCCCAGTCCTTAGGTAAATGCAGGAGTTCATATTTTTGCCATTTTAAATTAGAAAGGGCAAATTATTAAAATTTGTTTATGATATATTGATATGGCTAAAAAAGTATCCCAACTCACTCATCCAAACTTATTCTTCAACTCTCTACAAAAAATAAAAGGATATGCTATCTTTTCATTTCATTTTCCTGTATATAATGTTAAAATTATTCTATAGCTAGCTTTTTAAAATTCATACATATCGACATATGTGGGATAAGCATGAACATAATATATCATTTCAAACACCCACACTATTTTATTTAGAGCATAAAATAATTATGGCACTAATACTCTGTAAAAATATTTTCTGATGTGAACAATATTGCAATCCAAATCTTCTCTGTTGAAAAGTCTGTCTCTTATACACATCTTGATACCTTTAGTTTTAGCTTGTGAAAGCACCTTCTTTTAAATACATTCAACAACATTTTATATAATTGTACATTTTGTTAGATTTGATAGTGGAAGAAAAATAAAATTTCAGATTTTGAATTTATATTTACTTGAATAAATTAAGGCATCTCTTTCTATGGGTTTTAGCAATTTGAAATTTTTGTTGGCTTCCTATTTTATTGATATAATTAATTATAGACAAGAAAATTTGAACATCATATTGCTGAATTTTGCTTCTCAGTTTCTAAGTACATTATTTGTCTCAAATTTCTTTAACGGTATGTGATGTTATAGATGTTTTACAGTACATGCTTTCATTTGTTTAAAGTTTTCTTTGTGAAATTTCAATGGATAGTCAAGCTTGAAGTGGTTTCCACGATGTTTATATATATATATGTGTGTATACACAGAGAAGGACATGGCAACCCACTCCAGTACTCTTGCCTGGAGAATCCCATGGAGGGAGGAGCCTGGTAGGCTACAGTCCATGGGGTCGCAAAGAGTCGGACACAACTGAGCGACAAGCTACTACTACTACACATATATATATATGTATATTTCCCCACAGGGCTATTTATTTGCTCATAAAATTAAAGTAATAATATTTACTATAAATTCTAGAAAATGTTGATAATAGAACTATTTATTTTCCTGACTGGGATACTAGTTGTTGACATCCACTTTATAATAACGCAATTTCCCCCCACATATTTTAATTTATCTTCTATTATATAGCAAATTTATATATCATCTTTTGTTTCTATGTCTTATTCTTTTTCATTGACTCATCTGCTATTTCATATTGCTTTGGTGTAGAATCTTAATAATGCATTTTCTTGTATGGCAAGGCAACTTTCTTTCATTGTAGTAAATTGTTTTATTTTAAAGTAGAGAAATAAGCTATTCTTACATCTAAATTAAAGACATAGAAATCTATGTCAATATATGTAAAATCCCTCTTTATCTCATTTTATTATTTTCATTTTATTCCTCATTTCCATTCTCTTCTTTCAACTATTAATTTAGAATCATTTTTTTCTTTAAAATATACTTGTGTGGTCATATATACAAGTTCTCATGGAGAAGGCAATAGCAACCCACTCCAGTACTCTTGCCTGGAGAATCCCATGGATGGAGGAGCCTGGTAGGCTGCAGTCCATGGGGTCGCTAAGAGTCGGACACGACTGAGCAACTTCACTTTCACTTTTCACTTTCATGCATTGGAGAAAGAAATGGTAACTCACTCCAGTGTTCTTGCCTGGAGAATCCCAGGGACGGGACTGCCATCTGTGGCGTTGCACAGAGTCAGACATGACTGAAGCGACTTATCAGCAGCAGCAGCATACACGTTCTCAATTTTACATAAATATTGTTTTGTTACAAACCTCATTCAACTCTGTTGTTGTTCACTAGCTAAGCCATGTCTGGCTGTTTGCAGCCTCACGGATTATAGCACAACAGTCTTCCCTGTCCTTCACTACCACCCAGAGTTTGCTCAAACTCATGTCCATTGAGTCAGTTATGCCATCCAACCATCTCATCCTCTGTCTCTCCCTTCTCCTCCTGCCCTCAGTCTTTCCCAGAGTCAGGATCTTTTCCAATGATTTGGGTTTTTGTATCAGGTGGCCAAAGTATTGAAGATTCAGCTTCAGCATCAGTCCTTCCCATAAATATTCAGGGTTGATTTCCTTTAGGATTAACTGGTTTGATCTCCTTGATGTCCAAAAACTCTAAAGAGTCTTCTCCAGCATCACAATGCAAAAGCATCAATTTGTCAGTGCTCAGCCTTTTTTATGGTCTAACTCTCAGGTACATACATGATTACTGGAAAAACTATTGCTTGACTAGATGGACCATTCTTGGCAAAGTATGTCTCTGCTTTTTAATATGCTATCTAGGTTGGTCATAGCTTCTCTTCCAAAGAGCAAGCATCTTTTAATTTCATAGCTGCAGTCACTGTCTGCAGTGGTTTTGGAGCCCAAGAAAATAAAACCTGCCACTTCTGACATTCTGCTTGACATATGCATTTGAGATATATCTATGTGGTTTTATGTAAATCTATATTATTATACCTGACCTCTGCCCCTGGTGGCTCAGCTGGTAAAGAATCTACTTACAATGTGGGAGACCCAGATTCGACCCCTGGGTTGGGAGGATCCCCTGGAGAAGGGAATGGTTACCCACTCCAGCATTCTGGCCTGGAGAATTACATGGACTATAGTCCATGGGGTCTCAAAGAGTCAGACATGACTGAGTGACTTTCACTTTCTGCCTAGGAACCCATCTTGCACATTTCCACATTTTATTTATGATGTGGTGGTTTAGTCACTAAAGTGTGTCCAACTCTTGCAACCCATGGACTGCAGCCATCCAGGCTCCTACATCCATGGTATTTTCCAGGCAAGAAGACTGGATGGTTTACCATTTCATTTTCTAGGGGATCTTTCTGACCCAGGGATCAAGCCTGGGTCTCCTTCACTGCAAGCAGATTCTTTACCAACTGAGCTAGCAGGTAGCCGTATTTATTTATTTATTTTTGAGACCTCTGTAATTAACACAAAAGTTATCCCCAAATCTTCTCTGTTGAAAAGTTGAAAAAAATTCATTAGCATGCTTCTTTGTGAAAAGATATAAGAATTTCTCTGATGTGACAGAGAAATTCCCAAGATTCCCCATTCCTTGGTCATGTATTGGTCAATGCTTGGTCATCTTACATGTATATGAACATGTGAGATGTACACTCCAAAAACCCTGCTGGGCTGCTTTGCAAATCCTAGTAGTAGGTTAGTAAGTGATGGATCTTATTGCCAGGAATTGTATTTTGGGTTAAATCCTAACATGTGTGTAGTCTGAAGCATTTTTTAAAAAACATTGTGTCTCAACATCCTCATTTTTAAAATAAGGGTAATACTAGTACCTAATTAATTTGTTGTTGTTCAGTTGCTGAATCATATATGATTCTTTGTGACCCCATGGACTGCAGCACATCAGGCTTCCCTGTCCATCCCCAATTCCCAGAGCTTGCTCAAACTCATGTCCATTAGTATAAGTTAAGTCATCCAATCATCTCATCCTCTGTTATCCCCTTCTCCTGCCTTCAATCTTTCTAGCATCAAGGTCTTCCCAATATGACAGCTCTTTGCATTAGGTGGCTAAAGTATTGGAGCTTCAACTTCAGCATCAGTCCTTCTAATGAATATTCAGGGTTGGTTTCCTTTAGGTTTGACTGGTTTGATCTCCTTGCTGCCCAAGGGACTCTCAACAGTCTCCTCTAACACCACAGTTTGAAGACATCTTTTCTTCAGCATCCAGCCTTTTTTATTGTCCAGCTCTCACGTGTATACATGACTACTGGAATAACCATAGCTTGACTACAGGGACTTCTGTCGGCAAAGTAATGTCTCTGCTTTTTAATATTCTGCCTAGGTTTGTCATTGCTTTTCTCCCAAGGAGCAAATGTCTTTTAATATCATGGCAATAGTCACCATCCACAGGGATTTTGGAGCCCAAGAAATAAAGTCTGTCACTGTTTCTATGTTTTTTTAATCTATTTGCACCGAAGTGATGGGAGCACATGCCATGATCTTTGTTTTTTGAATGCTGAGTTTTAAGCCAGCTTTTTCATTCTCCTTTTTCACTTTCATCAAGAGGTTGCTTTCTGGCATAAGAGTGGTTTCATCTATATATCTGAGGCTATTGATATTTCTCCTGGAAATCTTGATTTCAGCTTTTGTTTCATCCAGCCTGGCATTTCGCATGATGTACTCTGCATAGAAGTTAAATAGCCAGAGTGACAATATACAGCCTTGATGTACTCCTGTCCCAATCTTGAACCAGTCTGCTGTTCCATTTCTGGTTCTAACTGTTGCTTCTTGACCTGTGTACAGATTTCTCAGGAGGCAGGTAAGGTGGTCTGTTATTCCCATCCCTTTTTAACAATTCTTCACAGTATGTTGTGATCCAGACAGTGAAAGGCTTTAGCATAGTAATGAAGCACAAGTAGATAACTTGTTCCAAAGCAAATTATTTTAAAATAATTTGACCAAAAAATGATTGATTTAAAAATCAAATGATTTATGATACACAAGCTATTTGGAGACTAGAAAGAAAAATGCTTCCTACCTTATATTAAGAAGTCAGAATAAACGTGACAAGAACATTAAAAGAAAAAAAAAACTCATAAACACATAAGCAAATGTTTGAGCATCATCATTTTTATTCAGCATTCTACTAATGACTACAGTGCAGTAAAGCAAAGAAAAAGTAAATAACCAACAGAAACTTTTTTTTTTCCAAACAGCTGACAAAATCTTCAGATGAACTCGTAGAATTCATAAAAGAATTGAACAACCTCACTGGAGCATGGTCATTATATAAAAATCTATTTATTTTTATGTGCTAACAATAGCAGCAGCAGAAAAAGATTAAATTAAATTTGAAGAAACATTTCCAGTTTTATCAAAAATACCCATGACTCAGGAATAAATCTAGTGGATGATATGAAAACTCTAAAACACTACTGAAAGAAATGAAGAGTTCACAGGAATGTAGGGCTATACCATGAATATAATGTATGTGTATATATATATATATAATTTTGTATACATTGTTTCTATGTATTGTTTGTATATATGTATGTGAATCAGAAGATAAAATATTTTATTTTATTTTTTATTTTTTTTGGTAATTTCTTTTTTTATATGAATTTAATTTTAATTGGAGGCTAATTACTTTACAATATTGGTTTTGCCATACATTAACATGACTCTGCCATGGGTGTACATGTGTTCCCCATCCTGAACCCCCCTCCCACCTCCCTCCCAATCCCATCCCTCTGGGTCATTTCAGTGCACCAGCCCTGAGCATCCTGTATCATGCATCAAACATGGACTGACAATTTGTTTCACATATGATGATATACATGTTTCAATACCATTCTCCCAAATCATTCCACCCTCTCTCTCTCCCACAGAGTCCAAAAGACTATTCTATATATCTGTGTCTCTTTTGCTGTCTCGCATACAGGGTTATCATTACCATCTTTCTAAATTCCATATATATGTGTTTTTCACTATATTGATTCTTCCGATCCATGAGCATGGTATATTTCTCCATCTATTAGTGTCCTCTTTGATTTCTTTCATTAGTGTTTTATAGTTTTCTATCTATAGGTCTTTTGTTTTTTTTAGGTAGATATATTCCTAAGTATTTTATTCTTTTCATTGCAAGGGTGAGTGGAATTGTTTCCTTAATTTCTCTTTCTATTTTCTCATTATTAGTGTATAGGAATGCCAGGGATTTCTGGGTGTTGATTTTATATCCTGCAACTTTACTCTATTCATTGATTAGCTCTAGCAATTTTCTGTTAGAGTCTTTAGGGTTTTCTATGTTGAAGATCATGTCATTTGCAAACAGTGAGAGTTTTACTTCTTTTCCAATTTGGATTCCTTTAATTTCTTTTTCTGTTCCTGCAACTTTACTCTATTCATTGATTAGCTCTAGCAATTTTCTGTTAGAGTCTTTAGGGTTTTCTATGTTGAAGATCATGTCATTTGCAAACAGTGAGAGTTTTACTTCTTTTCCAATTTGGATTCCTTTAATTTCTTTTTCTGTTCTGATTGCTGTGGCCAAAACTTCCAAAACTATGTTGAATAGTAGTGGTGAGAGTGGGCACCCTTGTCTTGTTCCTGACTTTAGGGGAAATGCTTTCAATTTTTCACCATTGAAGATAATGTTCACTGTGGGTTTGTCATATATAGCTTTTATTATATTGATGTATGTTCCTTCTATTCCTGCTTTCTGAAGTGTTTCATCATAAATAGATCTTGAATTTTGTCAAAGGCTTTCTCTGCATCTATTGAGATAATCATATGGCTTTTCTTTTTCAGTTTGTTAGTGTGGTGTATGACATTGATTGATTTGAGATATTAAAGAATCCTTGCATCCCTGGGATAAAGGGATGGTCATGATGTATGATCTTTTTAATGTGTTGTTGGATTCTGATTGCTAGAATTTTGTTAAGGATTTTTGCATCTATGTTCATCAGTGATATTATCGACAAACCATTAGCCAGACTCATCAAGAAACAAAGAGAGAAAAATCAAATCAATAAAATTAGAAATGAAAATGGAGAGATCACAACAGACAACACAGAAATACAAAGGATCATAAGAGACTACTGTCAGCAATTATATGTCAATAAAATGGAAAACTTGGAAGAAATGGACAAATTCTTAAAAAACTACAACTTTCCAAAACTGAACCAGGAAGAAATAGAAAATCTTAACAAACCCATCACAAACAAGGAAACTGAAATTGTAATCAGAAATCTTCCAGCAAACAAAGCCATCCCAGGTCCAGATGGCTTCACAGCTGAATTCTATGAAAAATTTAGAGAAGAGCTAACACCTATCCTACTCAAACTCTTCTAGAAAATTGCAGAGGAAGGTAAACTTCCAAACTCATTCTATGAGGTCACCATCACCCTAATACCAAAACCTGACAAAGATGCCCCCCCCCAAAAAAAAGATAAAATATTTTAAATGTGTTTATTCTCCTAAACTTATCTTTAGACTCAATGTAACCTAACAAAACTGAAATAGTTTTCAGTATGATTAATAATTGTTGAACTGATTCTAAAACATGAAAACACAAAGAACAAAAATTAGCAATGGATATGTTTTTCCCCATTCCTCTTCAAGGCTATAGGACACTATCTAACTTCTGATTCTGCACTTGGCATGAGGGTCTCCCTTGCTTTCCTGGTCTAAGGGAATGAGAAGAAGAATGTGGAGACAAATTTTTTCCAGTTTCTTTATGCTCTCAGCAGCTAAAACTTCCATGCTTTGCTTGCACCTAGAGGGGTACCTGCCTTTTACCACTGCTTTCTCTGAAAATATGCTGTGCTGTGGTCTCTTCTTTAATCAGATTTCAAGGCCCAATATCTTTCAGAGTACTTGTAGTTCTACTTTTATTTATTCATATGATTATAAATTCATTAATTTAAACATGACTGTTCTACTTTTCTAAAGATTCAAGATAAAGAGGGCCAATTGCAGTATATATATAACAGTTTGAATTTTGATCCAACTCCCAAAGTCAGTTTTTTCTTAAAAACTTTTGAAATGAAAATTGCATGTCAAGAGATGGAATAAGATGGAAGAGGAGTAAGATGGGGAGATTGCCAAACTCCCTCTAAATACATCAAAAACTCATCAAGATATGGAACAACTCCTACAAAGCAATCTCTAGGTGACAGCAGAAGACTCCAGGCCTCCAGGGGACAGGCTAAGCTCCCTGAAATGAGGTAGGAGAGAAGAGAGAGACATAAAAAGGGAAAAGCGGGGGAACTTCTGGGCAGGAGTTTGTGCCCCAGTGGAGGGAGGGAGCCCTGAAACAGGAGTTCCAGTGCACAGGGAAACTCTTTCACAGGCAAGCCCAAAGGGGAGCTGTGAAGTACTGGAAAACCAGGCAAAGCAGGGATTTGGAGGGCAGTAAACAAAGAAAACTGCACTTCTCAGCCTGTTAACAGCTTATGGATATGTGGCCCCCAACAGACAGTGGGCTCAGGGAATAGGGTGGCGAGCGCATACAAACTCAGCCATTGTGCTCGGCCCAGGTAGCCGAGCGTGCTGCAGCAAACACAGCCTGTGCAAAGCTCAGTACTGGGGTTCCAATAGAGGTGAAGCATACAGACTTGGGCAGTGCACACAAACCTCCTGGTACAGCTGAAAAAAGAACAAATAACCCCAGCAACAAAGAAGGCAGGCAGTGAGAGGAAACAAGTGCATATAAACCCTGTGATGGATAGGGTGGGTACGGGGAGCTGAAACAAGTCCACACGAGCCCCGCTACGCAGAGGCCAGGTGGGGAAGCTGAGACAAATGCATGCAAGCCCGAGACACAGAGGGACCTAGGGACACAGAGGGTGAGCTTAGAGGGCTGAAGGAAACCCACACAAGTCTCTGCAACACAGAAGGATCCACACAAGCATCTACCTAGCAAGTTTTGGCCAGCAGTGCAGAGTGGGACAGGGGAACAGAAGCGTTGGTAATGATCCCAGGGACAAGGAGGGGGCCGGCAGCACTGTAGTTACACTGAAAGGGCCACTTTGAAGCTGCAGCAGCAGAAATAGACGTGCCTAACATGGCGAAAACTAGGACTGCCCAAAGGCATGCTGAACCCATAGACACTCTAAAGAATACTACTGGACATTGCCCTACCCTTCAGAGAGACAAGATCCAGCTCCATCAACCAGAACATAGGCACAACCTCTACCAACCAGGAAAACATCATAAGACACTAACTGAACCCTGTCCACAGAGGCAGACCCCACAACCAAGAACTATGACCTTGAGAAACTTTAAATTTTTTTCTTTTTTCTTTTTTTTTCTCTTTTAAATCACAGTTTATTTCCCCAACATATCTCCACCTTCACACTAGCCTTTAGCGGTGCTGTGGACTTTTCCTCTTTGTTTTTCTTGTTATAAAAAAATTTTTTTTAATTCATTTTAAAGATTCTTTCTTCTTATTTTCCAACATATTTCCACAATCACATTAGCTTTTTGAAGTGTGGTGGAGTTTTCCTCTTTGTTTTTGTTTAAAAAAAAAACCTCATTTCCACCTCCATTTTAGTCTTTTGCAGTGCTGTGGAGTTTTCCTCTTTGTGTTTCTTGTCAAAAAAAAAAAAAAAAAGAAAGAAAAGAAAGAAAGAAATAATTTTAAGTTTTTTTTATCCTCTTTCTCACTTCTTTTTTCTTTTTTTATTGATGCATTTTTGTGTTTTGTTATTGATATAGTCAACTGCTTTTCCTACTGTTCTTTACTGGCTATAGCTATTCCTGAATATATATAAATCTTTAACACATACAGCTATTCATCTTTGCTTTTCTATTTTTTCTTTTCTCTCTCTTTTTATTTTTTATCCTCTTCTCCACCCCCCTTCCTTTTCTCATTTCCCTCCCTTCTCCTCTTTCTTTTTTCTCTTTCCTTTTTATTCTCCCTTTTTTCCTTCACTCTTTCTTCTTTCACCAAGTAAGTTAAATTGTTGAGCTCTTTATGCTATATTTTCCAGATGGTCCTCTGCTATGCTCAGATTTCCAGATTGAGCATTAGCTAACTCTACTTTCAATTCGTTGTTATTATCCCTGGTTTCCCTTGCTCACCAAGTCAATCTCCTGTACTCTTTTCTTAGAACACTATAGTTATAACTGTATGTGTGGAAGTATGTCTGTATATGTCCCAGTATTTCTGTAATTACTTACTTGATCTCCTCCACTGGAACACAGGCACAAGTCACTGCCAACCAGAAATCAACACAATCCAAACAACCAACATTTCCCTCCAAAGAAAAAATCAAAAGGAAGAAGTAATACAACCCTAAAGTCTGGGAAAAGGAGACCTCAGGTGGAACAAATTAGGAAAAAAGAGAAAGAAAGAAAGATGAAAAAACAAAGAAATACACTACAAATGAAAGCATAAGGTAGAAACTCATAAGACCAAATAAATGAAGAGGAAATAAGTAATCTCCTTGAAAGATAATTCAGAATAATGAAGGTAAAGATGTTCTGAAGACTTGAAAATTGAATGGAGAAAATGAAAGATACATTTAACAGTTAATACATCAGCGAACTAAAATGGACTGGAATGGGTGAATTTAACTCAGATGACCATTAAATCTACTACTGCGGGCAGGAATCCCTCAGAAGAAATGGAGTAGCCATCATGGTCAACAAAAGAGTCTGAAATGCAGTACTTGGATGCAATCTCAAAAACGACAGAATGATCTCTGTTCGTCTCCAAGGAAAACCATTCAATATCACAGTTATCCAAGTCTATGCCCCAACCAGTAATGCTGAAGAAGCTGAAGTTGAACGGTTTTATGAAGACCTACAAGATCTTTTAGAACTAACACCCAAAAAAGATGTCCTTTTCATTATAGGGGACTGGAATGCTAAAGTAGGAAGTCAAGAAACACCTGGAGTAACAGGCAAATTTGGCCTTGGAATGCGGAATGAAGCAGGGCAAAGACTAATAGAGTTTTGCCAAGAAAATGCACTGGTCATAGCAAACACCCTCTTCCAACAACACAAGAGAAGACTCTACACGTGGACATCACCAGATGGTCAACACCGAAATCAGATTGATTATATTCTATGCAGCCAAAGATGGAGAAGCTCTATACAGTCAACAAAAACAAGTTGTGGCTCAGATCATGAACTCCTTATTACCAAATTCAGACTTAAATTGAAGAAAGTAGGGAAAACCGCTAGACCTAAATCAAATCCCTGCTAGTTAGAGCGTGACAAAACGTGGTCCACTGGAGAAGTGAATGGCAAACCACTTCAGTATGCTTTCCTGAGAACCCCATGAATAGTATGAAAATGCAAAAAGATATGACACTAAAAAATGACCCCCAAGGTCAACAGGTGTCCAATATACTACTGAGAAAGAGTAGAGAAATAGCACCACCTGGGAAGACCTCAAATAGTCTCCCTTTGATATTATTTTTTTATTTAAAAATATATTTTAATTGAAGGATAATTGCTTGCAATACTGGTTTGATTTCTGCCATATATCAACATGAATCAGCCATAGTTGTGCATATGTCCCCTCCTTCCTCCACCACCCTCCCACCTCCAACCCTTCCCCATGCTTCTACATTGTTACAGTGCCTTTATTTTGGAACTTTGGAAAACTATGTGGTAGTCAGGCATCTTAGTTTATATTCTTTAAGAAATACCTGAAATCAAGATATTTCAGTTGCTTTAGCAGTTCCTGCAGAGTCAGTAAGTTATACTGGTTTAAAGCATGGACCCTGAAGCAAAATCAGCCTTGGATTGAATCCTGACTAACTGCCGCAGCTGTACAACCCCAGGAAGTACATACCTTCTCTGTATCTCAGTTGCTTTGTGTGTAAAATGAAGTCAGTGAATAATATGTATATCACAGGATTGTTGTGATGATTAAACAGGAATGAAAAGCATTTAGACTAGCGCTGCACCTTCAGTAAACATTCAATAAGTGTGCATTGCTGTTGTCTAGAGGTAAGTTTTAACAGTTAGGATGTTTTAATAAGAATGTGCTAAATTGAAGGTCCATACAGAGGTGAGCCAAAAACATCAAGGTCTTTTGTCTCAATAATTTAAGACTTATTTTTACATATGTGAGCAGTTAGATAGTCTAGGCCCACGGTAATGCATAGGACCATGAAATTCTTTTAGCCTGAACATTTTTTTTTTTAAAATCAGTGTGCAGCTGGTTTACAGTGCTGTGTTAGTTTTTGCTTTACAATAAAGTGAATCAGCTATATGTGTACATATATCCCTTCCCTCCTGGACCTCTCTCCCCTCACCCTATCTAACCCATTTAAGTCACTACAGAGCACTAGGCTGAGCTCCCTGTACAGTAGCTTCCCACTAGCTATCTGTTTCACGCCGAGCATAATACATTAATCAACCCCAACCTCCCAGTTCATCCTACTCTCTACCCTATGTTCACATGTCTGTTTTTTATGTCTATGTCTCTATTTCTGTCCTGAAAATAGGTTCATCTGTACGATTTTTCTAGAACCCACATTTTTTAAAGGAAATTACCAAATGCCCAAGAAGCCATATATTTAAAATAAAATGAATCAAGTATGTATAAGATAGCTAAATTTAAAGTTTTAACTTTACTATCAGTCCTTCAAGATAAATCACTTGCAAAATGTATGTCTAGGTTAAGCCTGTTGATTTCATTTACTCATCAACTGCTGAGCATCATGGGTGAAGGTCATGTTTGAAGCATCAGTGAAAGCAGAGTCACCAATGAGACAAGGTAGTCTTTGTATTCAGTGACAAAATCATCAAGGAAATAATCACTCAATTAATTCTTTCAGCTGTACTACATATGAAGAAAGAAGGAAAAGTTTATGAAGAAATAACGCAGAAAGAGTTATTTTAAGGTGAGGGTCTCAGGGAAGTCTTCCCTAAGCAAAGTATATCCATCTAAGGCAAGAGTTCCTGGTTAATTAGAATTTCAAGACATTCACTAAAGTAGTGATTGTAGTCTGGAGGTACCCAACACAAATCTATAGAAAATATTTCACTTTCTATCCGCATGTAGACATCGAATTAAAGATCATGCATCTTGTCCATCAAAGGTGCTATCAAGTCATTTATATACAAATTAGAGGAAGAGAATAGGAGAGGGAATTGTCAAGTGCAGACATCTATTTTTAAAATTTAATTGGAAATCATGTTGACTACTAAGAGACTATTTCTAATAAGTCTGATGTTTGAAGTGTCATTGATAGGCAAGTTCTAAACATATGTCCTTTTCTATGGGTTATTCTGAGCCATATATTTCACTTAGTAGTCAATACCTATGTTCTGATGAAAATGTCCATAAATGTTGCAAATTCTGTTATGATTTTCCTGTCATATTTTTCCTGCATGTGATAAAATACACAGAAATAATCAATAGAGACATGACTGTACCTAAAAGTGTCTTGCTTCTGTTATGGAATATTGACTTGAGAAACATAGGTATGTGGGCAGAGTAGTAGTGGTCTCTCAAAGATGTTCACATCCTAATCCCTGGAATCTGTGAATATGTTATGTTACATGGCAAAGGGGGATTTTGAGGCTGTATATGGAATTAAACTTGCTAATCAACTGAATCAATATCGGCAAACATTCCTGGTCTATCTAGGCAGGGCCAATATGGGAGAAAGAGAAACAGAGGAATCAGCTTCAATGCATGTTCAGTCACTCAGTCCTTTCTGACTCTTTGTGACCCCATGGACTGTAGCCTCCCAGTCTCCTCTGTCCATGGAATTTTCCAGGCAAGAATACTGGAGTGGGTTGCCATTTCCTTCTGCCTCAGTGGCAGAGGGATGTGTTTTGAGAATGACTCAGTCATCATTGCTGGATCTGAAGATGGGAAGGGCTCATGAGGCAAGAAGTGCCAATAGCCTCTTAAGACTGAAAGGGTGAGAACATAGATGCTCTTTTAGAGCTTCCAGAAAGAACAGCAGCTCTGATGATGCTACTTTTAGAACAGTCTCTTAGCGTTAACCATTTAGCCCAGTTCTGGAGTGAGCTCAGAAGTCTATTCACGTTGAGTCTCAGCCACTTCTGCTCATACTTAGGTTACTGCTGGTCCTCCTAAGATAGGAGTGACTTCCAGAAATACTTCTACCATGTAGTGTGCCAAACCATCCAGGGACATGGTGGCATGAAGGCCTAGGGTCAGAGGTCATGTTGTGATATGAATATGTCTTAAGCACCAGTTACAGAAGGTATGTAAATAGTGGATGAGAAATGAATTTAAAGTGTTCCAAATCAGAAGCCATATGCAAAACTTTTCTACCAAATATCACAGCTCATATTTAAAGGAATATGAATTATAAAATAACATAAAATTGTAAGATAATAAATCTGAGTTTTTAAGATGCTAATTTTGTAGTAAATAGAATAACAATGGGAAACCACTATAACATGCCTTTCAGAATGAATGTTTAAACATCTAAGCATTTCAAATTTTTAGAGGATAAATGTTTCCTTTATAAAAAAAAAATGATATATCCTTTGAAACATTCTGAGGCCACCTCTAATCTGTAGCTCTGATTCTTAACAATCAATAATTATACTTATCTGATCCAGGCAGGTTAGGCTTCTTTTCCAGACCCATGATAAAAAATATATATTTTTAAAGACAAAACAAGAATGGTTTATTTTCTAGTGACCCATATAGTTCAGTTCAGTTCATTTCAGTTCAGTCACTCAGTTGTGTCAGACTCTTTGCGAGCTCATGAATCACAGCACGCCAGGCTTCCCTGTCCATCGCCAACTTCCAGAGTTCACTCAAACTCATATCAGTCTAGTCGGTGATGCCATCCAGCCATCTCATCCTCTGTTATCCCCTTCTCCTCCTGCCCCCAATTCCTCCCAGCATCAGGGTCTTTTCCAATGGGTCAACTCTTCGCATGACATGGCCAAAGTACAGGAGTTTCAGCTTTAGCATCAGTCCTTCCAATGAATATCCAGGACTGATCTTTTTTAGAATGGAATGGTTGGATCTCCTTGCAGTCCAAGGGACTCTCAAGAGTCTTCTCCAATACCACAGCTCAAAAGCATCAATTCTTCTGCACTCAGCTTTCTTCACAGTCTAACTCTCACATCCACACATGACCACTGGAAAAACCATAGCCTTTACTAGACTGACCTTTGTTAGCAAAGTAATGTCTCTGCTTTTTAATATGCTATCTAGGTTGGTCATAACTTTCCTTCCAAGGAGTAAGCGTCTTTTAATTTCATGGCTGCAACCACCATTTGCAGTGATTTTGGAGCCCCCCCTCCCCTCCTCAAAAAAAGTCTGACACTGTTTCCACTGTTTCCCCATCTATTTCCCATGAAGTGATGGGACCAGATGCCAGGATCTTAGTTTTCTGAATGTTGAGCTTTAAGCCAACTTTTTCACTCTTCTCTTTCATTTTCATCAAGATACTTTTTAGTTTCTCCTCACTTTCTGTCATAAGGGTGTTGTCATCTGCATATCTGAGGTTATTGATATTTCTCCTGGCAACCTGATTCCAGCCTGTGCTTCTTCCAGCACAGCGTTTCTCATGATGTACTCTGCATATAATTAAGTAAGCAGGGTGACAATATACAGCCTTGATGTACTCCTTTTCCTATTTGGAACCAGTCTGTTGTTCCATGTCCAGTTCTAACTGTTGCTTCCTGACCTGCATATAGGTTTCTCAAGAGGCAGGTCAGGTGGTCTGGTATTCCCATCTCTTTCAGAATTTTCCACCGTTTATTGTGATCCACACAGTCAAAGGCTTTGGCATAGTCAATAAAGCAGAAATAGATGTTTTTCTGGAACTCTTGCTTTTTCCATGATCCAGCGGATGTTGGCAATTTGATCTCTGGTTCCTCTGCCTTTTCTAAAACAAACTTGAACATCTGGAAGTTCATGGTTCATGTATTGCTGAAGCCTGGCTTGGAGAATTTTGAACATTACTAGCATGTGAGATGAGTGCAATTGTGAGGTAGTTTGAGCATTCTTTGGCATTGCCTTTCTTTGGGATTGGAATGAAAACTGACCTTTTCCAGTCCCGTGGCCACTGCTGAGTTTTCCAAATTTGCTGGCATATTGAGTGCAGCACTTGCACAGCATCATCTTTCAGGATTTGAAATAGCTCAACTAGAATTCCATCACCTCCACTAGCTTTGTTCATAGTGATGCTTTCTAAGGCCCACTTGACTTCACATTCCAGGACGTCTGGCTCTAGGTGATGTCCCATATAAGTAAACACTAAATAATTGTTATATATATGGGCTTATTTATTAAACTGCCCCTTGAAAATTTAATTGGGTATATAAAAACCAGTACACTTAAGTTTGTACATTAAAAATAAAAAACCTAATCCTTGATATTTTTGCTGCCTTCTTCATTTTCTCCAACTCGCCTCAGGGTGAAACCTAAGAATCATGCCTGTCCTCTCTTTTCCTTTCATCTCACCACAAATTCTTAAAAAAAAAAAAAAAAAAATACCTCCACTAGCTTTGTTCATAGTGATGCTTTCTAAGGCCCACTTGACTTCACATTCCAGGACGTCTGGCTCTAGGTGATGTCCCATATAAGTAAACACTAAATAATTGTTATATATATGGGCTTATTTATTAAACTGCCCCTTGAAAATTTAATTGGGTATATAAAAACCAGTACACTTAAGTTTGTACATTAAAAATAAAAAACCTAATCCTTGATATTTTTGCTGCCTTCTTCATTTTCTCCAACTCGCCTCAGGGTGAAACCTAAGAATCATGCCTGTCCTCTCTTTTCCTTTCATCTCACCACAAATTCTTAAAAAAAAAAAAAAAAAAAAAAGTCAAGGACTGTGTACCAGGAATTGTTCTGACTCTACAGTGGTATCATGAGTTAAATCCACTGGTCTTATCTTCAAAAAAAAATCTGAATCTAACCAGTCCCTACTTCTACCTTCATAACACCTTTCCAAAGTACCACATTGCTCAATTGGAATCATGCAATAGCTTTTTAACTTGCCTCTTGATTGTACTATAATGATATAGTAGAATTAGCCTCAACAATCTATTCTCCACATAGCAGTTAGAGTGATTTTTAAAAAGATCAGATCATATCATGTAATTTTCCTGCTTATAACATTCCAATGGCTTATTGTATAATCAAGTAAAAAGCAGACATCTTCCTGTGATCATGCCACTGTACAACCTGGCCCTTCGTTTCTGACCACATCCCTTACTATTTTCGTCCTTGTTCACACCACATTGTTCATGCTAGCTTCCTCGATCCTTGAACACGATCAATATATTCTCGACTCAGAACACTTGCCATTGCTGTTTCCTCACCCAGAGATGCTTTTTCATCAGATCTTCACATGGTGCACTCGGTCAGGCTTCAGCTTACCTAAGTACTCTCTCGAGTTCCAAAGTCTTCTCATCTTATCAAATATTTTGATACAATTAAGCCACTGTAAATGTATAGCTCATTATGAACACAGTTGTTTTAAAAGTCTGGTTTGACATCTTTTTTGCCAGTGAACCCAGGTTGACACTCTCCATCTTTAATGCTTATCATGCCTGTGCTTAAAAATCCACTCCAGATTTACAGTAATGCTTAACATCAGGTTCATCCATTACATGTGTCATGTGTGTGTGTGTGTGTGTGTGTGTGTGTGTGTGTGTGTGCATGTGTGCATTAATTGCAGTATATTCTCTTTATTATCAGTGGTTATGTTTTGTGAAGTCTCTGAGAACACTGAATCAGTGAATCATTACTCCTAAAGAAAATGCAGGATTAGGTTTGGAAGCTTCTGGTCACATTTTCATCAACCGATCAATGTATATAACTTTGTTTTATGAGTGTTTCTGTTTGAAGATGCCTTATTTAATACATAGTTGACTCACTAACATTGAACTCACAGTCCACGGCACTAACTCATGCCCGAATAGGACTTACTTTCTCCATAAGATACATCACTGTCTTAACACTTCAGCATGATACTTGGACACCATTTCAGAGAAGAAAACCATCAACAAAAACACAGCAGTGTGAAAAACAGGGCACTAAATAGTCTGCACAAAGGATAATTGTTTACAGCACAAAACTGGGTCAAGAATTCAGAGCATGACCTTGTTTGACCTTAGTTAGGGATGTGCCTGTTGAGCAACTCAGATTTTTTTTTTTACCACGTTCCACATGTGCACGTCCACAAATAACAAAACACCATGAGTACTGATTACAAATAAATTTTAATAAGTAGGTGAATTCAGAAATACGGAATCCACAAATAATGAGGATAGACTGTAGATAGTAAAGGATGTGTTATAGAGGTTTGACCTAGGACTGGATCAGATCTGACTGAGCAGTATCTAGAAGAATGTCGACTTTAATTGTGATGCTGGAGCTGAGTCTACAGAGCAGACAGTTGTTAGGGAAGATGTTATATAAAGGGGTGAAGAGCAAGAATGAGCTGGAACCCATAACCATGAGCTGGAGCCCACGGGACGGACTTCAGTCTGTGCCAGTTCTTGGGGCTTCTGTCCTTGGTGTTGTGGGTTCCTGAAGAAGCCAGTGCCCTTCGTCATGACGCTAACCGCTGCCTTGTGCCACCAAGTGAGCCAGCAGATAAACAGTGTGCGTGAGCTTGAAATGGCTGCTGCTTCACTTTAAGCCCCCAGATTTCCAACATAAGTCTCCCTTTTGTACCAGCCTAAGCAGAGACATACAGTTTGAAAAGGAATTCTGGGAATTGTAGTTCAACCAAGCCAAAGTGCCTCACTGCAGAACCTCCACAGTTCCCCCCTTGTCTACTTGGCACTCACATACATCTCCTTAAACCAGACCCTCTCCAAACAAAGACATTAAAGTAGTGTTGCTTCCACCTAACATGATACAACTGTCCTGTGTACAACTGAATACACACTAAAAGAGAGGATATAATGCCCCTTTTTTGTCCTTGAATGATGTTCATTCTTCTCATCTTTGATATCCTATAATTCAATAATGAGAGATAAAGCTAATTACTATTAACACGTCTTACATGAGATAAAGAATAAGAGAGAAGAAAACAAAAAATATTTCCTATATGTATTCATATCAAAATAGGGAGGAAATGCTCATAACCATTACATTCTTCATTTTTTGCAACTGGTCGTGTAGCAGGTGTGTATAACTACTTCATTCCATATACTCTTTGCTTTTAGCAGGCACCTCAGCTGGTCATGATTCCTTGCCCGATGGGATGCCCCGTGTTCCTGAAGGGTTTGAGCCATTAGCAGTTCTGCAGAAGTTACATTACTGTATTTTTCTGTTGACATTAATCACAGACAGTATTCAATATTAACAGGTGTCCTAGAGGACTTCCCTCATCACAGACATACTCCTATTTACTGCCGTTGTATAGCAGCAACTCAGTTTTTCCTTAGTAATCAGGATTAGTCACCCTCGCCCGTCTGGTAGCACTCTCCATTGCTTGTTCATCCAGTGGTATAAGATAGCAGTTTCACTTTCAGTTCAGTGGAGTCACTGTTGTGATACCTTATGGAAGCGTTCCTCCCTAAGCAACCTTTAGACCAAGGGCCTACAGTCGTGGGAATGGGAAGCAATAGCTTTGCTAGTAGACACCAAGGGTAATGAGGAGAGAAGAGGAGCCAGCCCCAGTTCTACTCCTCATTCCTAGATACGATATCAGAAACATCACAGGGCCTGTAACTGAGTGTTCAAAAAGTCACCCCACCATTCTCTCCAGCCCGCTGCTTAAGGATAATGGGGAACGTGGTAGGACCCGTGACTGCTGGCACACCTCAGGCCCTTTCTCATCCTCTTGCCTGCTCCCCCTGACGGAACCCAGCTGCCACATTGTGAGCGCTCACACAGAGGCCCACATGGCATGGAATCCGTGTCTCTGGCCGAGAGCCAGCGTGGATCTAAAGTCTGCCATCAGCCACGTGAGTGACCCTGGAAGAGGATCCGAGCCTTGAGATGACACCAGCCTCAGCCAGCATCTCACTGTGGCCTTGTGAGAAACCCAGAGCCAGCCGTCCACCTAAGGCACCCTCAGATCCAGGCCCAGCACACACTGGGACTGATAAAGTGTTATCATCATAAGCTGCAAATTTGGGGGGTACTTTGTTCCACAGCAGTAGGTGGCACAACAGGCTTAACTTCAAATCTCCTGGTCGTTTAAGCCTAAGTGGAAAGAAAACGCAACTTTTTTTGAGCTTCAAGCTTTGCTTCTCTGATACATTAGGGTTTAAGAGCAACTCTTTCAAAAAAGGCACTCTAAAGCTCTGTGAAGACAATTCATTCCAATCCCTGCTCCTCCACTACCTCATTAGACTTTGCTGTACAGTTTACCAGAGATAGACTTCCTCTTTATCACGCTCATTTGATCTTATACTAAGTCGTCAGCTCTTGTCTGAGCTTATACTTAAGCTTATACTATTCAGCTCTTCTCTGATCAAATTTTTCTTAGAGCTTGCTGCTTTCCATAACTTTCTATTTCTTGTGGGTTTTTATTCCAACAAATGTGACTTAAATCAGAAGGCGATTTCACATGCACTCCGCAGCATTTACAGTTATTGCCCACTTTTTGAAAGCTTCCTTTATGCCTCTTCACTTTTACAAAAGACTTGTGTTAGTACCTGTTTTCAGTAAAAGAAAGAAAGCTAAAGAGGATTTTTGCTTTTGGGAAGAAAGGCGAAAGCAAAAAAATAGCATACAGCATTTGTTTTCAGGGAGCCATCATGGAGGCAGCAAGCATCCTGAGCCTCGAGAGTGGGACCACCAAGGTCCTTCCCTGGGAACCACACTCCAACCCCAGCATCACGTTGCCATAGTTGTGAACTGTGCCTGTGAGCATCTGTGCCTTATCTCGAATTATTTTGAGGCACCCATTAGCAAAATGGGCCCTAAGGTAGTCGCATCTTCACGTTATATCGTTTGGACTTATGAAAGTTTTCACGGGAGTTACCCTACTTTCAGAGAGTTGGAAGCACCTGTATCCATTTATTCCTCAAATTCACTGAGCACTCATGTTCCAGGTACTGCTCTGGAAGCTGGGGACATAGCAGTGTCTCCAGCTATGCAGATAGTATAATATCCTGACATAGCCGATAGTATGATGACTATCTTCCCCCGCCCCCACCGCCCCCTGCAAAAAGTGTTTTTTAAAAAAACTGTCTCCAGGCCCGCTGCTGCTTTTGAACCTGGCATAAACACTGCATGGGTGCTCAGTCGCTCAGTCATGTCTGACACTTTGTGACTGCATGGACTGCAGTCCACCAGGCTCCTCTGTCCATGGGATTCTCCAGACAAGAATACTAGAGGGGGTTGCCATTTCTTCCTCCAGGGATCTTCCCTACCCAGGGACTGAACCCACATCTCCTGCATTGGCAGGCGGATTCCTTACCACTGAGACGTCTGGGAAGTTCAGTTCAGTCACTCAGTTGTGTCCGACTCTTTGTGACCCCATGGACCACAGCACACCAGGCCTCCCTGTCCATCACCAACTCCTGGAGTTTACCCGAACTCATGTCCATTGAGTCAGTGATGCCATCCAACCATCTCATCCTCTGTCATCCTCTTCTCTCACTCAGTTGTGTCCGACTCTTTGTGACCCCATGGACCACAGCACACCAGGCCTCCCTGTCCATCACCAACTCCTGGAGTTTACCCGAACTCATGTCCATTGAGTCAGTGATGCCATCCAACCATCTCATCCTCTGTCATCCTCTTCTCTTCCTGCCCTCAGTCTTTCCCAGCATCAGGGTCTTTTCAAATGAGTCAGTTCTTTGCATCAGGTGGCCAAAGTATTGGAGTTTCAGCCTCAGCATCAGTCCTTCCAGTGAACACCCAGGACTGATCTCCTTTAGGGTGGACTGGTTGGATCTCCTTGCAGTCCAAAGGACTCTCAAGAGTCTTCTCTAACACCACAGTTCAAAAGCATCAATTTTTCAGCACTCAGCTTTCTTCGTAGTCCAACTCTCACATCCATACGTGACTACTGGAAAAACCATAGCCTTGACTAGATGAACCTTTGTTGGCAAAGTAATGTCTGTGCTTTTTAATATGCTGTCTAGGTTGGTCATAACTTTCCTTCCAAGGAGTAAGCGTCTTTTAATTTCATGGCAGCAGTCACCCTGTCTCTTATACACATCTACGGGACGGACTTCAGTCTGTGCCAGTTCTTGGGGCTTCTGTCCTTGGTGTTGTGGGTTCCTGAAGAAGCCAGTGCCCTTCGTCATGACGCTAACCGCTGCCTTGTGCCACCAAGTGAGCCAGCAGATAAACAGTGTGCGTGAGCTTGAAATGGCTGCNCCCAAAAAAATAAAGTCTCACACTGTTTCCACTGTTTCCCCATCCGGGAAGACCAGGCATCAACGTTAGGTTGCATCAAATGAGAGAAGAGTTAGGGCCAATACACCCAGCATTTTCTGTACCCGCTTAGAAAAATTGAACGGGTTTTCTGTCAAGATCAGCAGTTTTACTCAAAGAATCCTTAAAACATGTTGAACATTTTTATGACATGATCAACATTATTATGACATGATAAAGTGGAATTTTAAAGAAGATTAATTTAGTAAGTGAATAAAAGATAGGAGCAAGAAGCCAGCAGCTCTAGACTTGGCAGGGTGTGACAGTAAAGCCAGTGTACGTGGTTGCCGGTGTGAACTGAAGTGGTGGCAGTGGGAACAGAGGGGATAAGAGAGCGATGATTCGGGAAGAATCTGCACTCCTTGATGATAAACAGGTTGAATATGGGAGCTGTGGGGAGGAG
>SJYT01014548.1:281199-332952 GCA_006410635.1 Cephalophus harveyi | reverse complement strand
CTACCTAAAGAAACAAAAGACCTATATATAGAAAACTATAAAACACTGGTGAAAGAAATCAAAGAGGACACTAATAGATGGAGAAATATACCATGCTCATGAATCAGAAGAATCAATATACTGACAATGAGTATACTACCCAAAGCAATCTATAGATTCAATGCAATTCCTTTCAAGCTACCAACGGTATTTTTCACAGAGCTAGAACAAGTAATTTCACAATTTGTATGGAAATACAAAAAAACTCAAATAGCCAAAGCAATCTTGAGAAAGAAGAATGGAACTGGAGGAATCAACCTGCCTGACTTCAGGCTCTACTACAAAGCCACAGTCATCAAGACAGTATGTTAATAGCACAAAGACAGAAATGTAGATCAATGGAACAAAATAGAAAGCCCAGAGATAAATCCATGCACCTATGGACACCTTATCTTTGACAAAGGAGGCAAGAATACACAATAGAGAAAAGACAATCTCTTTAACAACTTTTACTGGGAAAACTGGTCAACCACTTGTAAAGGAATGAAACTAGAACACTTTCTAACACCATACACAAAAATAAACTTAAAATGGATTAAAGATCTAAACATAAGATCAGAAACTATAAATCTCCTAAAGGAAAACATATGCAAAGCACTCTCCAACAAAAATCACAGCAGGATCCTCAATGACCCACTGCCCAAAATATTGGAAATAAAAACAAAAATAAACAAAAGGGACCTAATTAAAGTTAAAAGCTTCTGCACAACAAAGGAAACTATAAGCAAGGTGAAAAGACAGCCTTCAAAATGGGAGAAAATAATAGCAAATGAAGCAACTGACAAAGAATTAATCTCAAAAATATACAAGCAACTTATGTAGCTCAATTCCAGAAAAATAAACGACCCAATCAAAAAAGAGGCCAAAGAACTAAACAGACATTTCTCCAAAGAAGACAGGCAGATGGCTAACAAACACATGAAAAGATGCTCAATGTCACTCATTATCAGAGAAATGCGAATCAAAACCACAATGAGGTACCATCTGATGCCAGTTAGAGTGACTGCTATCCAAAAATCTTCAAGCAATAAATACTGGAGAGCATGTGGAGAAAAGGGAACCCTGTTACACTGTTGGTGGGAATGCAAACTAGTAAAGCCACTGTGGAGAACAGTGTGGAGATACCTTAAAAAACTGGAAAGAGAACTGCCATATGACCCAGAAATCCCACTACTGGGCATATATACCAAGGAAACCAGAATTGAAAGAGACACGTGTACCCCAATGTTCATCACAACACTGTTTATAATAGCCAGGACACAGAAGCAACCTAGATATCCAACGGCAGGTAAATGGATAAGAAAGCTATGGTACATATACACAATGAAATATTACACAGCTATTAGCAAGAATATGTTTGAATCAGTTCTAATGAGGTGAATGAAACTGGAGCCTATTATACAGAGTGAAGTAAACCAGAAAGAAATACACCAATACAGTATATTAACGCATATATATGGAATTTAGAAAGATGGTAACGATAATCCTGTATGCTAGACAGCAAAAGAGACAAAGATGTATAAAACAGTCTTTTGGACTCTGTGGCTCTGTGGGAGAGGGCGAGGGTGGGATGATTTGGGAGAATGGCATTGAAACATATATATTGTCATATGTGAAATGAATCGCCAGTCCAGGTTCGATGCATGATATAGGGTGCTCGGGGCTGTTGCCCTTAGATGACCCAGAGGGATGGGATGCGGAGGGAGGTCGGAGGCGGGTTCAAGATGTGGAACACATGTACACCTGTGGTGGATTCATGTCAATGTATGGCAAAACCAATACAATATTGTAAAGCAATTAGCCTCCAATTAAAATAAAAAAAAAAATCCAAAAGCTTTCAAAAAATTTCCTTGGGTCACTAAAAAAATTTTATTGATAATGTTTGTTTGTAATATTAACATAAATATCATGTGTAAAATGTTATGTTTCTTCTTCAGTATATGGTACAATGGAAAGTGAAAGTGAAGTCATGTCTGACTCTTTGCGACACCATGGACTGTAGCCTACCAGGCTGTGAGGCGCCTCTCAGTCCATGGAATTTTCCAGGCAAGAGTACTGGAGTGGGTTGCCATTTCCTTCTCAAGGGGATCTTCCCAACCCAGGGATCGAACCCTGGTCTCCCACACTGCAGACAGATGCTTTACTATCTGAGTCACCAGGGAAGCCATGGTACAATGGACTCACCACCAAAAATTTAGTATCTGTCAGTATACAACTGACACTCTTCATCCATTTCACACTCCCCTTCCACATGTTCCATTTCATAACAAATACTCTGTTCCAAGTATCTCCAGATAGTTTGGCTTGGTTTGTTTATTTTTGTTTTGCTTCCTTTTTTGTTTTTATATTCCATATATGAGTGAAATTATGCTGTGTTTGTTTTTCTCCATCTGACATTTAATTTAGCATAAGATTTCAAGGTCCATCCATGTTGTTGTAAGTGCCAAGGTTTTATGTTTGTGGCTGAGTAGTATTTCATTATATATATATATATATATATACACAAACACACAAGCACACATACATACATATATATATATATATATCTCATATCTTCTCTATTCATCATCTTTTGATGGATAAGGTTTGAAGGCACTAAGGTTGTTTCCATATCTTGATTATTATAAATAATGCTGTGATGAACATAGATGTGTGAATAAGTTTTCAAAGTATTTTTATCCTTGAATAATTATCCAGAAATGGGATATATAGATTATATGGTAGTTTTATTAAATTTTTAAGGAAACTTTGTACTGTTTTTCATAATGGCTAAACAGATTTTAAATGTTCTAATTTTATTAATCATACTATGCTATACACTTTTTGTCATAATTCTTTTTTAAATTGAAGTTTAATCTATTTACAATGTTGTGCCAATCTCTGCTGTACAGCAGAGTGACTCAATTATAGAAATATATACATTCTTTTTTATATTCTTTTCCATTTTGATTTCTCCCAAGAGTTTCCAATGCTACATAGTAGAACTTTGTTGTTTATCCATCTAAAATGTAATAGTTGCATCTACTCATCCTAAACTCCCAGTACATCTCTTTCCCTCCCCCCAACCCTTGGCAACCACAGGTCTGACCTCTATGTCTGTGAGTCCATTTCTGTTTTGTAGGTAGGCTCATTTGTGCCATATTTTAGATTCCAAACTCAAGTGATACCATGGTATTTGTCTTTCTCTTTCTGACTTACTTCACTTAGTATGATAGCTAGAGTTGCATCCATGTTGCTACAAATGACATTATTTAATTCTTTTTTATGGTTATGTAGTGTTCCATTTATATATACCACATCTTCTTTATCCATTCTTCTGTTGATGGACATTTAGGCTATTTCCATGTCTTGGCTATTGCGAATAGTGCTACCATAAATGTAAGGGTGCATGTATATTTTTGAATTGTAGTTTTTTCTAGGTATATGCCCAATAGTGAGTTTGCTAGATCACATGGTAATTGTATTTTTAATTTTCTGAGGGACCTCCATTCAGTTATCCACAGTGGCTGCACCAATTTGCTTTCCCACCAACAATGTAGGAGGGTTCCCTTTTCTCCACACCCTCCCCAGCTTTTGTTATTTCTAACATTTTAGTGATGGCCATTCTTACTGATATGATGTGGTACCTCATTGTAGTTTTGATTTGCTTTTCTCTAGTAATTAGTAATGTTGAATATCTTTTCATAGGTCTCTTGGTCATCTGTACATCTTCTTTGAAGAGATGTCTCTATAGGGCTTCTGACTATTTTTTTAACTGGGTGTTTTTTGTTGTTGTTTTATATTTTATGTTGTTTTGTTGTTTTTTTATGGTTTCCTTTGCTGTGCAAAAGCTTGGAGATTTGATTGTTTGTTTTTTTTTTTGTTTGTTTGTTTTGTTTCTATTGCCTTAGGAGAATGACCTAAGAAAACATTTGCATAATTTATAGCAGAGAATGTTTTTTCCATGCTCACTTCTAGAAGTTTTTTAGTGTCCTATTTTATATTTAAGTCTTTAAGCCATTTTGAGTGCATTTTTGTGTATAGTATGAGGGTGTTCTAGCTTCACTGATTTACATGCTCCTGTTCAACCTTCTCAGCACCAATTGCTGAAGAGACTTTTCCCCATTTTATATTCTTGCCTCCTTTGTCAAAGATTAATTGACTGCAGGTGTGTGGATTTATTTCTAGGCTCTATTCTGTTCCATTGACCCGTATGTCTGTTTTTGTTGCAAGATCACACTGCTTTGATTACTATAGATTTGTAGTATTTTCTGCCTCCTGCTTTATTTTTTTCCTCAGGATTGCTTTGGCAATTCTCTTTTGTGGTTCCATATAAATTTTAGGATTATTTGTTCTAGTTCTGTGAAAAATGTCATGGACAATTTGACAGGGCCACATTAAATCTGTAGACTCCTTTGGGTACTATTTCTATTTTAACAATATTAATTTTTCCAATCCAAGGGCATGGAATATCTTTCCATTTCTTTAAAGCCTCTTTAATTTCCTTTTTTAACATTTTATAGTTCTCACCTTTACGTCTTTCACCCCATTGGTCAGGTTTGTGTAAATTATTTTTTGGAGCAATTTTTAAAGGTTTTTTTTTTTTTTTACATTCCATTTCTAATATTTCATTGTTCATATAAAGAAATGCAACTGATTTCTGACTGTTAATCTTGTACCGTGCTATTTTGCTAAATTCATTTATTAGCTATAGTAGCTTTTGTGTGAAGTTCTTAGGGTTTTCTATATGTAGTATCATGTTACCTGCATATAGTGACAATTTTACCTCTTCCTTTTCAATTTGGTTATATTTTACTTCTTTTTCTTGTCTAATTTTTGTGGTTAGTACTTCCAATACTATGTTGAATAGAAATGGTGAGAGTGGGTATCCTTGTCTTGTTCTAGATTTTAGTGGGAAGGCTTTCAGCTTTTAACCATTGAGTATTATAAATAGCTTTTAGTAAGTTGAGATATGTTCTCTGTGTAACCACTTTGATAAGTGTTTTCTTTTTCTTATCATGAATGAATGTTGAATTTTGTTAAATGCTTTTTCTGCATCTATTGAGATGATCCTGTGTTTTTTAGCTTTTCTTTTTTTTAGTGTGGTGTATTACATTGATTGATTTGCATATATTGAACTCTCTTTATAAACTTGGGACGAATCCCAGTTGGTCATGATGTATGATCTTTTTTGTGTTCTTGTTTTTTTGGTTCTTCAGTAACGTCTGACTCATTGTGACCCCATGGACTGCAGCTTGCCAGGCTTCTCTGCCCTTTGCTATCACCTGGAGTTGGCTTAAATGACTCATGTCCATTGAATCAATAATGCCATCCAACCATCTCATCCTCTGAAATACGCTTCTCTTCCTGCCTTCAATCTTTTCAAGCATCAGGGTCTTTTCCAATGAATCAACTCTTCACATCAGGTGGCCAAAGTATTGTAGCTTCAGCATCAGACCTTCCGATGAATATTCAGGGGCGATTTCCTTTAGGATTGACTAGTTTGATCTCCTTGCTGTCCAGGGTACTCTCAAGAGTATTCTTCAGCACTACAGTTTGAAAGCATCAGTTCTTTGATTCTCAGTCTTCTTTACGGTGAACTCTTACATTCATACATGGCTACCAGAAAAACCATAGTTTTGACTCTATGGACCTCTATGTGTGGTGTCTGGTCCCATCACTTCATGGGAAATAGATAGGGAAACAGTGGAAACAGTGTCAGACTTTATTTTGGGGGGCTCCAAAATCACTGCTGATGGTGACTGCAGCCAGGAAATTAAAAGATGCTTACTCCTTGGAAGAAAAGTTATGACCAACCTAAATAGCATATTCAAAAGCAGAGACATTACTTTGCTAACAAAGGTCCATCTAGTCAAGGCTATGGTTTTTCCTGTGGTCATGTATGGATGTGAGAGTTGGGCTGTGAAGAAGGCTGAGCACCGAAGAATTAATGCTTTTGAACTGTGTTGTTGGAGAAGACTCTTGAGAGTCCCTTGGACTGCAAGGAGATCCAACCAGTCCATTCTGAAGGAGATCAACCCTGGGATTTCTTTGGAAGGAATGATGCTAAAGCTGAAACTCCAGTACTTTGGGCACGTCATGTGAAGAGTTGACTCACTGGAAAAGACTCTGATGCTGGGAGGGATTGGGGGCAGGAGGAGAAGGGGACGACAGAGGATGAGATGGCTGGATGACATCACGGACTCGATGGACATAAGTCTGGATGAGCTCAGGGGTTGGTGATGGACAGGGAGGCCTGGCGTGCTGCAATTCATGGGGTCGCAAAGAGTCAGACACGACTGAATGACTGAACTGAAGTGAACTGAACTGAATTCAATTTGCTATTATTTTGTTCAGAATTTTTGCATCAATATTCATCAAAGATATTGGCAGGCAATTTATCTTTTGCTTGTACGTTTGTCTGGCTTTAGTATCAGGGTGTTTGTGGCTTCATAGAATGTTTTTGGAAGTGTTCTTTCCTCTTCAGTCTTTTGGAAGGATTTGAGAAGAATCAGTATAAGTTCTTTGAATGTTTGGTAGAGTTTGCCCGAGAAATCATCTGGTCCTGAATGTTTGTTTCTAGGGAATTATTATTATTATTACTACACTTCTAGTGATTAATCTGTTCAAATTATATGTTCCTCTTGATTTACTTTTGGTAGGCTGGATGTTTTTAGAAAGTTTCCCATTTCTTCTAGGTTGTCAAAATTATTGGCATATGGTTGTTCATAGTATTCTTTTATGGTTTTTTTTTTTTGTATCAATTAAGATTTCTCTTTTTTCACTCTTTATTTTGTTTATTTGGGTTTTTTTCTCTTTTCTTCTTGGTGAGTATGGCCAGAAGTTTGTCAATTTTTTTTGCCATTTCAAAGAACCAACTCTTGGTTTTATTGAGTTTTTTAGAATTTTCTAATCTATATTTTATTTATTTCCTTCTGATCTTTATCCTTCCTTCTGCTGACTGTAGGCTTTGTTTGTTCTTCTTTTACTAATTTGTTTATACCATAGGTTAGGTTGTTTCTTTGAGGTTTTTCTTGTTTTTAAAGGAAGGCCTGTATTGGTCTGAACTTTTAAGAACTGCTTTTTGTTGTGTCCCATAGATTTTGTATGGCCGTGTTTTCATTGTCATTTGCCTTAAGGTTGTAAATTTCCTTGTTGACCCTTTTTTTTTTTGTAGCATGCTGTTTAGTCAGCATGTAATAATTTTATCTTCATTTCTTTTCCTGTAGTTGATTTCCAGTTTCATGTCATTGTATTGACATGTACAGCATCATCTTAATTTAATCATCTGTTGAGTGACAGTTGGGTTGCTTCTGTGTCTCCACTATTGTAAATAATGCCATTATGAACATTGGGATACATATATTTTTTCTAATTAGTGCTTTCACTTTCTGCAGATATATAACCAGGCATGAAATTGCTGGATCATATGGTAGCTCAATTTTTAGTCTTTAAAAAATATTTCTTTTTCATTGTTTTAAATATGATAATACATTTACAGGAGACTTGGAAAATACAGAACAAAGCTACATATAGTTCCAGTGTACATTAAACTTATTTTCTAAGTAAATAAATTAAGATTTTTTAGTCAGAGTTTCAATATCAAACTCTCAAAAACTAATATAGTGAATAGACTAAAAAGCGTAAGGATATAGTATACCTGAAAAGCACCATGAACCAATCCAACATAATTAAGTATACAATTTCCACACAACAGCAGGATACAAATTCTACTCAAGTTCCCATAGACTATAAACCAACACTGAATCTGAAATAGAAAGAGTGAAACAATCTAGATAAAAGTAAACCATCATCATATAGTCCAGGTGTTTTTAGACATGGCTGCTCATTAGAATAACTTCTAGAGCTTTGGAGAAGAAAAAAAATACCCAGGCATTTGTAGTTTTCAAAAACTTTCAGCATAAATCTAATGTGCATCTGGATTTTAAAAAGTGATTACAGATTTTGCTATTAAATGGTAGTTTTAAGCATGTAGAATTTTATTATTTTCTATTGATCAATCATGATACAAGAATATCACAATGAGTAATAGTTACATAATCACAATAATAAAAGATGTTTATGAGTTTGTTTTTTTTTTTCACCAATTCTGGGAAACTTTTACTTTCAGGTTATCAGATGATGTGTGTGTTTAGTCAGAACTTTGCACTTTCTTTGGATGTGTCACAAGAATCAAGTAATCTTTTCCTTGGAGTTTTGTGGCATAAGGGTTAGTTAACAGCACTTGATGGAGAAGGCAATGGCATCCCACTCCAGTACTCTTGTCTGGAAACTCCCATGGACGGAGGTGCGTGGTAGGCTGCAGTCCATGGGGTCGCTGAGTCAGACACGACTGAGCGACTTCACTTTCACTTTTCACTTTCATGCACTGGAGAAGGAAATGGCAACCCACTCCAATGTTCTTGCCTGGAGAATCCCAGCGATGGTGGAGCCCAATGGGCTGCCATCTGTGGGGTCGCACAGAGTTGGACACGACTGAAGCGACTTAGCAGCAGAAGCAGTAGCAGCAACAGCACTTGATGGGGCCTTTTCAGCAAGAGTGAAGAGAATTTATTCTGGAGGTGTTTATCCCAATAAACAAAATCTCCAGGTTGCAAGGTGTGGTGCTTAAGGTCTTTGTCTCCTGAGAATGTGCTGTGAAAGCATTATCTACCAAAAAGATGGTTATTTTTAATAGAGGCAATTGTTCTTCAGTCACTTAGTCATGTCCAACTCTTCCGACCCCATGGTCGGAAGCTCGCCAGGCTTCCCTGTCCTTCACCATCTCTTGGAGCATGTTCAAACTCATGTCCATTGAGTTGTGATGGGTTGAGGGCTATACAATATTGGAGCATCTCTCCTTTTATCAGTTGTGGGTCAAAAGAAGTAAGAACCTAGTTCATTGAGTGTCCTGTGGCCATCTCATGGGGTGAGAGTTTAGTTACAAAAGGGTGGATTAGCAAATTAGAAGGATCAACAGCAATGCTGGAAGTCATGGTGTTTGGAGGGCTTCTACAAATTTTGCCAGTTGAGTCCTAATAATGCCATTTTGACATTCAATTAAAGCAGCAAGTTGAATAATGGTAGTCACAGTGAAAGTGTTGTAAGACAAGCACCTGGCCAGTGAAGTGGGTTTCTCAATCCCTATAAAGTTTGAGAAGAGTTCCCTAGGTAGGGATATTGTTGTTCACTTCCTCTGTAGTGTCCAACTCTTTCTGATCCCATGTACTGCAGCACTTCAGGCATCCTTTTCCCTTACCATCTCCCAGAGTTTGCCCAAGTTCATTTTCATTGCCTTGCTGATGTCATCCAGCCGTCTCATCCTCTGATGCCCTCTTTTCCTTCTGCCCTCAATCTTTCCCAGCATCAGGGACTTTTCCAGTGAGTCATCTGTTCCCATCTGATGACCAAATGCTGGAGCTTCAACTTCAGCATCAGTCCTTCCAGTAAACATTCAGTATTGATCTCCCTTAAGATTGACTGGTTTGATCTCCTTGCTGTCCAAGGGACTTTTTGGACTCTTCTCCAGCACCACAGTTTGAAGGCATCAATTCTTTGACATTCTGCCTTCTTTATGGTCCAGTTCTCACAACCTTACATGACCACTGGGAAGATTATATGGACCTTTGCTGGCAGAGTAACGTCTCGGCTTTTCAACACATTGTCTAGGTTTGTCATTGCTTTTCTGCCCAAAAGCAATTGTTTTCTGATTTCATAGGCATGATCTTGTGTGTGTGTGTGCGTGTGTGTGTGTGTGTTTAATATTTAATCTTAAGCCGGCTCCTTCACTTTCCTCCTTCACCCTCATCAAGAGGCTCTTTAGTTCCTCTTTGCTTTCTGACAGTAGAGTGATATCATCCATATATCTGAGGTTGTTAATGTTTCTCTCGCCTATCTTGATTCCAGCTTGTAATTCATCCAGCCTGGCATTTCTCATGATGTGCTCAGTGTATAGGTTAAACAATCAGGCTGACAGCAGACAGCCTGGTTGTACTCCTTTCTTGATCTTGAATCAATCAGTTTTTCCATACAGGGTTCTAAATGTTGTTTCTTGCCCCACATACAGGTTTCTTAGGATACAGGTAAGATGGTTGGTAGTTCCATCTCTCTAAGAGCTTTCTACAGATTATCATGATCCACACAGTCAAAGGCTTTAGCACAGTTAATAAAACAGAGATAGATGTTTCCCCTTGCTTTCTTTATAATCTAGAAAACGTTGGCAACTTGATCTCTGGTTCCTCTTCCTTTTCTAAGCCAAGCTTGGACATCTTGGAAGCTTTTGGTTCACATAATGCTGAAACCTAGCATGCAAGATTTTAAGCATGGCATTACTAGCATGGGAGATGAGTGAAGTTTCCCAATGGTTAGCACATTCTCTGGTATTACCCTTCTTAGGGATTGGGATGAGGATTGACCTTTTCCAGTCCTGGCCACTGCTGGGTCTTCCAGGTTTGCTGACATAATGAATATGAAACCTTGATGGCATCATCCTTTAGGGATTTGAATAGTTCTGCTGGAATTTCATTGCATCCACTAGCTTTATTACCATCAGTGCTTCTTAAGGCCCACTTAACTTCAAGCTCCAGAATGTCTGACTCTGAGTGACTAACTACACCATCATAGTAATCTGGTTCATTAAGATATTTTTGTACAGTTTTTCTCTGTATTCCTTCCATCTCTTCTTGATCTCTTTAGCATCTTCTAGGTCTCTGCCATTTCTATCCTTTATTGTGCCCATCTTTGGGTGGAATGCTCCCTTAATCTTTGCAATTTTCCTGAAGAAATCTCTAGTCTTTCCCCTTTGTTGTTTTCTTCTATTATTAAGCATTGTTCATTAAAGAAGGCCTTCTTGTCTCTTCTAGGGCTTCTCTGATATCTCAGTTGGTAAAGAATCTGCCTGTAATGCAGGAAACTCCATCTTGATTCCTGGGTTGGGAAGATCTGCTGGAGAAGGAATAGGCTATGTACTCCAGTATTCTTGGACTTCCCTGTTGGCTCAGCTGGTAAAGAATCCACCTGTAATATGGGAGACATGGGTTCAATCCCTGGCTTGGGAAGATCCCCTGGAGAAGAGAAAGGCTACCCACTCCAGTATTCTGGCCTGGAGAATTCCATGGGGTCAAAAAGAGTCAGACATGACTGAATGACATTCACTTTTCTTGTCTCTTCTAGTTATTTTTGGAACTCTGAGTTTAATTGAATGGACTTTCCCTTTGCTTTTCACTTCTCTTTGTTCTTCTGCTATTTGTAAAGCCTCTTCAGATAACCACTTTGCCTTCTTGCTTTTCTTTTTCTTTGGGATGAGTTTCTTCACCATCTCCTGTACAGCATTATGTACCTTTGTCCATAGTTCTTCAGGTACACTGTTAACTAGATCTAGTCTCTTGAATCTATTTGTTACCTCTACTGCAAATTCATATGGGATTTGACTTAAGTCATACTTGGCTGACCTATTATTTTTCCCAGTTTTCTTTTGTTTAAGGATGAATTTCACTGTGAGAAGCTGATATCAGGTTCAGGTCTTGTTTTTTTCTGTCTGTATACCACTTCTAAATCTTCAACTATAAAGAATGTAGTCAATTTGATTTTGGTATTGACCATTTGGTGATCTCCATGTGTAAAGTCATCTCTTGTGTTGCTGAAAAAGGGTATTTGCTATGACTTGTGCATTTTCTTGGCAGAATTCAGTTAATTTTGTCCTGCTTTATTTTGTTCTCCAAGGCCAAACTTGCCTGTTACTCCAGGTATATCTTGACTTCCTGCTTTTGCATTTCAATCCCTGATGATGAATGAAATATCTTTTTTAGGTGTTAGTTCTAGGAGGTCTTCTAGGTCTTCATAGAACTGATCAACTTCAGCTTCTTTGGTATTGGTGGTAGGGGCATAGACTTGGATTACTGTGATGTTGAATGGCTTGCCTTTAAAATAAACCAAGATCATTCAGTCATTTTTGAGGTTGCATCCATGTACTGTATTTATGACTCTTTTGTTTATTATGAAGGCTACTCCATTTCTTCTATGGGATTCTTGCCCACAGTAGTAGATATAATGGTCATCCAAGTTAAATTTTCCAATTCCTGTCCATTTTAGTTAGCTAATTCCTAGGATGTTGATGTTTATTCTTACCATCTCCTGTTTTATCATATCCAATTTTCCTTGATTCATGGACTTAATATTCCAAGTTCCTATATAATACTATTCTTTGCAGCATTGGGTCTTACTTTCATTACCAGACACATCCACAAGGAGCATCATGTCCTCTTTGGTCCAGCTGCTTCATTTATCCTGGGGCTATTGGTAATTCTCCTCAGCTCTTCTCCAGTACATATTAGACACCTTCAGACCTGGGGGACTAATCTTTTGGTGTTATATCTTTTTGATGTGACATAATTGTTGTCATAACTTTTATACAGTTTAATGAGGTTTTCATGGAAAGTATACTAGAATAGTTTGCCATTCCCTCCACCAGTGTATCATGTTTTGTCAGAACTCTCTGTTATGACCCGTTCTTCTTGGGTGGCCCTGCATGGCATGGCTCATAGCTTAATTGAGTTATGCAAGCCCTTCGCCACAAGGCAGTGATTCATGAAGGGTTAAGTAGGGATAGTCTTTAACAAAAAGACTTCAGCCACAGAGGAGGCAGTAGCCTGTTAACAACTGATGACTTTGAGAGGGTAACAGGCAGGAAGGCCAAGGGTCTCCAAACGGAGGAAATACCTTGCAAGTGTCAGACATTTTTATCTCTCTTAAGCGGCAGGAGGAAACAAACTAGCGATGTTTTTTCCTTCTCTATACAAATTTAAAAGGAGGCTTCTCTTAAAATTCTGTGTTGCCATACTGACACCTGGTTTCACTTGAAGTTAACCATTGCCTTTTTCTTATGAAAATGTTTATCTTAAGCTATGCTAATGTACTATGCATTTACCTCAAACTCTGTCTTCAAGTCGGTTCCACCTTTTGGGCTCAAAACCTACTTGATAAACCAGTATGTTATACTCAGATATTGTTCCTCTAATCTATGTAAGTGAAACTATTTGTATGGTGCTCTGCCCTTCTTCAAGATTCAAGTTAATCCTTTTATGGCCCAAGATAAACCATTTGGTGCCAAGATTATCCCAAAATACATCTTATGGTTGAGGGGCCTGGTACCATTTTAAGTTTTGAGACATTCCTTTCTTTCATTAACAGACTGCTGGTGACTATCTAACATCCAGCTGAAGACTAGCAGGGGGGTACTTTTTCTGCCCCCTTCTGATGCCTATGTCAGAAGCTTTCTCTATTTCCTTTATACTTTAATAAAACTTTATTACACAAAAGCTCTGAGCGATCAAGCCTCGTCTCTGGTCCCACATTGAATTCTTCTCCTCCAGGGGCCAAGAATCCCGGTGTTGTGATTCAACAACAACCTTTCAACTTGAATCATCCCTTAGGATATTTAAAATGTCAATGAGCAGATGAACATGTCTCCCTGGGTTATATTTTAAATGGGGCAAGTGAGGCAGGCATTTTTTTTTCAAAGGCTTTAGCACAGTTAATAAAACAGAGATAGATGTTTCCCCTTGCTTTCTTTATAATCTAGAAAACGTTGGCAACTTGATCTCTGGTTCCTCTTCCTTTTCTAAGCCCAGCTTGGACATCTTGGAAGCTTTTGGTTCACATAATGCTGAAACCTAGCATGCAAGATTTTAAGCATGGCATTACTAGCATGGGAGATGAGTGAAGTTTCCCAATGGTTAGCACATTCTTTGGTATTACCCTTCTTAGGGATTGGGATGAGGATTGACCTTTTCCAGTCCTGGCCACTGCTGGGTCTTCCAGGTTTGCTGACATAATGAATATGAAACCTTGATGGCATCATCCTTTAGGGATTTGAATAGTTCTGCTGGAATTTCATTGCATCCACTAGCTTTATTACCATCAGTGCTTCTTAAGGCCCACTTAACTTCAAGCTCCAGAATGTCTGACTCTGAGTGACTAACTACACCATCATAGTAATCTGGTTCATTAAGATATTTTTGTACAGTTTTTCTCTGTATTCCTTCCATCTCTTCTTGATCTCTTTAGCATCTTCTAGGTCTCTGCCATTTCTATCCTTTATTGTGCCCATCTTTGGGTGGAATGCTCCCTTAATCTTTGCAATTTTCCTGAAGAAATCTCTAGTCTTTCCCCTTTGTTGTTTTCTTCTATTATTAAGCATTGTTCATTAAAGAAGGCCTTCTTGTCTCTTCTAGGGCTTCTCTGATATCTCAGTTGGTAAAGAATCTGCCTGTAATGCAGGAAACTCCATCTTGATTCCTGGGTTGGGAAGATCTGCTGGAGAAGGAATAGGCTATGTACTCCAGTATTCTTGGACTTCCCTGTTGGCTCAGCTGGTAAAGAATCCACCTGTAATATGGGAGACATGGGTTCAATCCCTGGCTTGGGAAGATCCCCTGGAGAAGAGAAAGGCTACCCACTCCAGTATTCTGGCCTGGAGAATTCCATGGGGTCAAAAAGAGTCAGACATGACTGAATGACATTCACTTTTCTTGTCTCTTCTAGTTATTTTTGGAACTCTGAGTTTAATTGAATGGACTTTCCCTTTGCTTTTCACTTCTCTTTGTTCTTCTGCTATTTGTAAAGCCTCTTCAGATAACCACTTTGCCTTCTTGCTTTTCTTTTTCTTTGGGATGAGTTTCTTCACCATCTCCTGTACAGCATTATGTACCTTTGTCCATAGTTCTTCAGGTACACTGTTAACTAGATCTAGTCTCTTGAATCTATTTGTTACCTCTACTGCAAATTCATATGGGATTTGACTTAAGTCATACTTGGCTGACCTATTATTTTTCCCAGTTTTCTTTTGTTTAAGGATGAATTTCACTGTGAGAAGCTGATGTCAGGTTCAGGTCTTGTTTTTTTCTGTCTGTATACCACTTCTAAATCTTCAACTATAAAGAATGTAGTCAATTTGATTTTGGTATTGACCATTTGGTGATCTCCATGTGTAAAGTCATCTCTTGTGTTGCTGAAAAAGGGTATTTGCTATGACTTGTGCATTTTCTTGGCAGAATTCAGTTAATTTTGTCCTGCTTTATTTTGTTCTCCAAGGCCAAACTTGCCTGTTACTCCAGGTATATCTTGACTTCCTGCTTTTGCATTTCAATCCCTGATGATGAATGAAATATCTTTTTTAGGTGTTAGTTCTAGGAGGTCTTCTAGGTCTTCATAGAACTGATCAACTTCAGCTACTTTGGTATTGGTGGTAGGGGCATAGACTTGGATTACTGTGATGTTGAATGGCTTGCCTTTAAAATAAACCAAGATCATTCAGTCATTTTTGAGGTTGCATCCATGTACTGTATTTATGACTCTTTTGTTTATTATGAAGGCTACTCCATTTCTTCTATGGGATTCTTGCCCACAGTAGTAGATATAATGGTCATCCAAGTTAAATTTTCCAATTCCTGTCCATTTTAGTTAGCTAATTCCTAGGATGTTGATGTTTATTCTTACCATCTCCTGTTTTATCATATCCAATTTTCCTTGATTCATGGACTTAATATTCCAAGTTCCTATATAATACTATTCTTTGCAGCATTGGGTCTTACTTTCATTACCAGACACATCCACAAGGAGCATCATGTCCTCTTTGGTCCAGCTGCTTCATTTATCCTGGGGCTATTGGTAATTCTCCTCAGCTCTTCTCCAGTACATATTAGACACCTTCAGACCTGGGGGACTAATCTTTTGGTGTTATATCTTTTTGATGTGACATAATTGTTGTCATAACTTTTATACAGTTTAATGAGGTTTTCATGGAAAGTATACTAGAATAGTTTGCCATTCCCTCCACCAGTGTATCATGTTTTGTCAGAACTCTCTGTTATGACCCGTTCTTCTTGGGTGGCCCTGCATGGCATGGCTCATAGCTTAATTGAGTTATGCAAGCCCTTCGCCACAAGGCAGTGATTCATGAAGGGTTAGGTAGGGATAGTCTTTAACAAAAAGACTTCAGCCACAGAGGAGGCAGTAGCCTGTTAACAACTGATGACTTTGAGAGGGTAACAGGCAGGAAGGCCAAGGGTCTCCAAATGGAGGAAATACCTTGCAAGTGTCAGACATTTTTATCTCTCTTAAGCGGCAGGAGGAAACAAACTAGCGATGTTTTTTCCTTCTCTATACAAATTTAAAAGGAGGCTTCTCTTAAAATTCTGTGTTGCCATACTGACACCTGGTTTCACTTGAAGTTAACCATTGCCTTTTTCTTATGAAAATGTTTATCTTAAGCTATGCTAATGTACTATGCATTTACCTCAAACTCTGTCTTCAAGTCGGTTCCGCCTTTTGGGCTCAAAACCTACTTGATAAACCAGTATGTTATACTCAGATATTGTTCCTCTAATCTATGTAAGTGAAACTATTTGTATGGTGCTCTGCCCTTCTTCAAGATTCAAGTTAATCCTTTTATGGCCCAAGATAAACCATTTGGTGCCAAGATTATCCCAAAATACATCTTATGGGTGAGGGGCCTGGTACCATTTTAAGTTTTGAGACATTCCTTTCTTTCATTAACAGACTGCTGGTGACTATCTAACATCCAGCTGAAGACTAGCAGGGGGGTACTTTTTCTGCCCCCTTCTGATGCCTATGTCAGAAGCTTTCTCTATTTCCTTTATACTTTAATAAAACTTTATTACACAAAAGCTCTGAGCGATCAAGCCTCGTCTCTGGTCCCACATTGAATTCTTCTCCTCCAGGGGCCAAGAATCCCGGCGTTGTGATTCAACAACAACCTTTCAACTTGAATCATCCCTTAGGATATTTAAAATGTCAATGAGCAGATGAACATGTCTCCCTGGGTTATATTTTAAATGGGGCAAGTGAGGCAGGCATTTTTTTTGTGGCCTCAATAATGTCCCCCCATCAATATTGATTCCTGTAACCTGTCATTTTTGTCAGTAGACCAATGGCTTAATACAGGCACAGTGGTAAGAAGTGTGAATTTTAGAGTCTTTAGTAAGACTAGGTTATTTGATTCAAACCAGAGCTTTCTCTTTTATCAAAACCAAAATTGTTGAATTTCCAATGATTTCCCATCATTGTTTTGCCTTTTCTTAGTCCAGTTGTTGGGCTTCTCTAGCCAGCTTTTCTAATCTAACATTTGGAGAAATGTCTCCTTGAATTATGACAGAGGTTTGACTGCCATTGGTTCCATTAAGGGCAGCATTCCTTGCAGAAATGTCAGTGAGATTATTTCTCCTAGCTTCCAGAGAGTCATGTTTAGATTGCCCTGGAATCTAAGTGGCAGGGAGGAATATTAGGTTTAATAATTCCTGAACATATGGATCATTTTAAATTTAATTTCCTCTGGAAGCAAGGAAGACATATTCTTCTACATCATTTCAAAATCATGAGTTACTCTGCAAGCATGTCATTTATCAGTATAAATATTGACAGTTTTATCCTAGGTTAAAGTACAATCATCCTGTTGGGCTGAAGTAGCCACAGGTAAAGATGCTGGCTCAACAACATCAAAAGAAGTTGTAATGGTATCCCTAGCACAGTATTCACAATTGTCACATTGTAAATAATCACCAGTGAACTGTGAGAAGTCAGCTTTATCCAAGAGATTTTATGTAGGTCATTTCAAGGAGTTAGGAGGTCCATCAGCATTAAACAGTTGTAAGGGACTTTGTCACTGATGGAAGGAAGAAGAATAGTCCAGTGAAGGCTACAATGTAAAAGAGTTATATGAAGGACAGGTAACAAAAGGACTTCACAGGAGGTAAGGCAGCTGGATGAGAGGTGTTGGGCATGATGAGAATTCAGAAAGGCTTCTGCTGCATGAGGTACAAAAGTGGTTAAAGTGGATCCAGTAATTTTCTCAGTGGCCTTCACCGAAAGGGCAGTGGCTGTAATGGGTCTAAAGCAAGGGGGATATTCCTGTGTCACAGGGTATAGTTGCTGACTATGATATCCTATGGGTCGGTGGAAGTCCTTGTGTTTTGGGGGGAGTACTACAGGGCATTACCTTCTTTTTCATATACAAAGGGAAAATGAGAGTCTAATAATTGGGATACCCAAGAGCATGTGGGTACATCAAACTCTCTTTTAAGACCTTGAAGGCTGTGCCATCTGGTTCTTCCCATAAAACTGAGTTGGTGTTATTGTTGGGAAGTTTGGCTGTAAGAGAGAAATTAGGAATCTATTTTTGGTAGTCATCAACTAGCTTGAGAAACCTCAAAGCTGATACTTAGTTTTAGGTTTTGAGGAAACTTAGGGCATAATGAAGTTTATCTGGGTCTGGCTATAGCCATTGTTCTCAGATAATATGCCCTAAATATGAAACCTGGGTTTGGGCAAACTGCAATATTTTTTGTTGACCTTAGGCCAACAAGAAGAGTGTTGAATGAGGGATGAATCCAGGGTCAGACTGGAGGGGTGGCTCAGTTGATCTGCCCACACACTTGGTGGTGTTGGGTGCAGGAGGCATGCGTAGGACCTGAAGGAAGTAGTATATAAACTTCAAAGGAAAAATTAAAAATCCTCAGTGATTTATTTTTGTATGCAGTTGACCCTTGAACAACACAGCTTTCAATTGCAAGAGTCCACTTAGACATAAGGGTTTTTTTTTTTTTTTTCCACTAAATGTGTACTACAGTACAGAGTATGTGAGAGCGAGGTTACAAAGGACAAGTTGTAAATCAAACGTGGATTTTCAACTGCATGGAGGGTTGTACTGATCTTGGAGAGAGCTGTATGAAGCTCTCAGGACCATTCACTGAGAATGGTCCTGAAGGGAGATCTTAGTTTCCTGCCCAGGAATTGAACCTGGGTAACCTAGATGAAAACCAGGAATCTTAGCCACCAGACCACCAGGAGGTAGAGGCTAGAAGTCAAGTGGCCCTGGCTCTTATCCTCTTTGAAAGCAAGCATTTTAAGGATACAAAAGCTGTAAAAACAAAGTTTTCATTAGAGACACAACATATGGGAGAGCACACAGAGAAATAGTGTAAGTCAGAAGCAAGGCAGAAATACACACTGAGAGAAAGAGTATGGGCATCCTCTCTGATGAGGAGGAACACAGTAAGTCAGAAGCTAGGTAGAGATGCACATTGGAGAGGGGTGTGGGTATCTTGAATAAGGAGGAGTGCCATAAATTGTGGTTTAAAGCCCTTATATAAGACAGTCCTTCTGGGTCTTTATTTACCTTTGGCCAATTATCTTGTTTCTTTTTCCACAATTGACCAGTCCTAAGACCCTCTGGACATGGAAGAACAGACTGGTTCCAAATAGGAAAAGGAATACATCAAGGCTGTATATTGTCACCCTGCTTTATATAACTTACATGCAGAGTACATCATGAGAAACGCTGGACTGGAAGAAACACAAGCTGGAATCAAGATTGCTGGGAGAAATATCAATAAACTCAGATATGCAGATGACACGACCCTTATGGCAGAAAGTGAAGAATAACTAAAAAGCCTCTTGATGAAAGTGAAAACATTCAGAAAACGAAGATCATGGCATCCAGTCCCATCACTTCATGGGAAATAGATGGGGAAACAGTGGAAACAGTGTCAGACTTTTTTTTGGGGGGGGAGGGGCCTGCAAAATCACTGCAGATGGTGACTGCAGCCATGAAATTAAAAGACACTTACTCCTTGGAAGAAAAGTTATGACCAACCTAGATAGCATATTCAAAAGCAGAGATATTACTTTGCCAACTAAGGTCCGTCTAGTCAAGACTATGGTTTTCCCAGTAGTCATGTATGGATGTGAGAGTTGGACTGTGAAGAAAGCTGAGCACCGAAGAATTGATGCTTTTGAACTGTGGTGTTGGAGAAGACTCTTGAGAATCCCTTGGACTGCAAGGAGATCCAACCAGTCCGTTCTGAAGGAGATCAACCCTGGGATTTCTTTGGAAGGAATGATGCTAAAGCTAAAACTCCAGTACTTTGGCCACCTCATGAGAAGAGCTGACTCATTGGAAAAGACTCTGATGCTGGGAGGGATTGGGGGCAGGAGAAGAAGGGGATGACAGAGGATGAGATGGCTGGATGGCATCACTGACTCGATGGACATGAGGCTGAGTGAACTCCGGGTGTTGGTGATGGACAGGGAGGCCTGGAGTGCTGTGATTCATGGGGTCGCAAAGAGTCGGACACGACTGAGTGACTGAACTGAACTGAACTGAAGACCCTCTGGGAGGGATTGGGGACAGGAAGAGAAGGGGTCAGCAGAGGATGAGATGGCTGGATGACATCACTGACTCGATGGACGTGAGGATGAGTGAACTCCAGGAGTTGGTGATAGACAGGGAGGCCTGGCTTGCTGCGATTCATGGGGTCGCAAAGAGTCGGACACGGCTGAGTGACTGAACTGAACTGAACTGAAGATCCTCCTAGGACAGATGTGTGCACAACTTTTTGCTAAAATGTATCCCACCTCAGAGGACTGTGGGCACATGTCCACATTATTATGGGATGGAGCTCCTCCCTTTTTTACCTCCAAGGAACTTTCCTGTGCAAGTGCAGAGAGAGGTCTTCCTTGACCTCAGGAGTGGTCATCTAATCTCTTTACTTCAGCAGAGCTCAGCTCCTGCCACTAACTTTGTCCTTGCAGTGTATGGGTGAGAACAAAGCTTCACTTTTACTCCACTTGACAAACCCCAGCTGTCCAGCCCAAGGACCATCTATCTCCAACCTCAGTAACTAAAACCCTTCACTGTTCATGGGTCAACTGTATAGGTAACACAGGAGAGGAAATAGCCCATAATTTTAGGATTCTGTTAATAATAAGATTAATTGGTAGTACAATGGATGGATATACTTAATAGCAGTGAGTTGTTTTTTGCTTCAAATATTTTCATTTTTAATTTATTATATACCTTTTCTTCTAAAAATGAAAAACCCTATCATGTTAATAATGTTACAAATATTTGTTTTCAAGGCAATCTTTTATTTCTCCTTAGGCTCTTCGAGGTTTTGGCAATTTCTCAGATTTTTCTTGTTTTTAATGACCTTGAAAATTTAGAGAATTACTGGTTAGGATTTCCTCAATTAGGATTTGTGTGGTATTTTTTTAATGATTAGACTGGAATGTGTTCAGGGAGGAAAATCAGAGGTGTAAACTGCCATGCTCTTACCTTATTTTATCCTTGGTACATACTATCAATATGACTTCACACTGTTGATGTTAATCTTGACACCTGGCTGGAGATAGTGCTTGTCAGGTCTCTCTGCTGTGAAGTTACCTTTTTTTCTTGGTGGGGAGGGGCCTCTTTCTATAATATATTTATTGAAAAAAAGTCACTACATGCACCCCAGACTTAAGGAATGGGGAGTTATATGTCATCACTTTAAAGTGGAGTAGACACATAAATTATTTGTCATTTTCAAGAGATTTGTCTATTGATTCCCATTTGTTTATTTATTAAGTTTTTTTAAAAAAGTTATATCAGTATGGACTCATGGATAGTTATTTTATACACTGGGTTATAATCTAATAAAACTTTCCATAAGCTGAATTGTGTCCCCCTCCCAAATCCATACATTAATACCATCACATGACAGTGATGGTATTTGGAGCTTATTATTTGGAGCTTATCAAGCTAAGTAGATTTAGATGAGGTCATGAAGGTAGGGGGCATCATGATGAGATTGGTGGTCTTATAGGAAGAAACATCAGAGACTATGCTCCATTTATCTCTTTCTCTGCCATGTGAGGATACAACAACCATCTGCATGACAGGAAGAGGACCCTCACTGGGGAACAGGATTAGCCAATATCTTGCTCTTATATTTTCCAGCTTCCTTAATTTTAAGAAATAAATTCCTGTTTATTTCTGTTCAAGGCACCCAGTTTGTGGTATTTTATTATGGCATCCCAAGCTGATTAATACATTGCTTTGTTTTGTTCAAACTTTTCTACATTTGGACATAGGGAGCTGGTTGACTTGTCTTTTGTATCCCTCTGACATACCCCATCACTGTGCTTTTTATTTTTTTAGAACAACATTTTGGAACTATAAGATGTTCCAGGTTCATCTAGTGTATTTCTTGCCCCAGTACTATTATTAGTCATTTCTCCAATGGTCCTGACTTTGGGGAGAATGGTATTAAAAACAAAGATCTGGTGCTAAGTGTGCTCATTGCTACTAGGAGATCATCAGTTATAGACATTTTTTATCTGATGGAATGAGGAGCTATATGTGCATAGTAACCTGTGCATGTTCACATAACTATAAATATTTCTATGTGTAGCCATCTGCATCAATGCTAAGCTAAACATTAGTGTATAGTGTTGTCTCCAACTCCGATCTGTCACTCTCTTGAACAGTACCTGACTCCTTTCTTTGTTTGTCTGTAACCTTCCTTCCATTCCAATAGTGAGAAATCTTGCTTTTTCCATTTGTCACTCATTGACTTAATTGTTCAGTTCTGGTATACATGTATAGCAATATTGGAACTTTTCATCTTTACCCCTATACAAAACAACTTTATTAACTAGAATATAGTCCTCACCTTTTGCCTGTCATTTACCACCTCTAAAATACCAAACACATCACAGATTTGCATGTGATCCTTGTGTTGAGGTCATGCTTGTTTTCATGTATCATCCTAATTTTAGTATCTGTGCTGACAAAAAGAGTACAATAATCAAACTATTAACAAAGATGACAGCATGACCACTGTAGGAAAGAAGACTATACTATCTACACTCTGAACCTTTTAACATATTATCTCATTCCACTTACTTTGTGAATGTATTGGTACTTTGTTGCATTTAAAGGAAAGAAGTCTCTCTTCCCAGCTTATGTAAATCATCATATTATTGAATTGTTTGTGAAGTTGCAAAATATTTGTATTTTAAAATGTTTTTAAAATGCCTGGGTCAATACTTTCTTTATTTACCTCAATAATTAGTACATATAATCTTTGGCAATTAGCAACTTAATTGTTCACATAAGTGAGGGACTAATAATTGAATTTAAAAATTCAAAACAGCTGCCTTTTTTAAAAGTTATATCAAGCATCCTTCCTTCCTCATCTTTCTTCCACCTTGTTTTCACTCTTAGTTTGTAAATTCACACCTTTTTAAAACAAAGGTAGTATTTAGATAAACTTTAGTCCAGCCCCCTCTCAAAGTCTGCTGATTATGAACTATGTTGGCTTATTTATCTAAATATTGCAATTAAATAAAGACTGTCCTTGCCATCTACTTAACTATCCCTACCTTCACTTGAATTTTTTCTAACTTTCCTGAAGTATTATTGACAATTGAAAATTACATATATTTGAGGTTTGTGATATGATGTTTTGATACTTGTGCACATTATGAAATTATTATACAGCCAAGCTAATTAATTGCTTCACATTATTATTCTTTTCTTTGTGCTGAGAATACTTGTGATGTACTCTCTTAGCAAATTTCAAATATGTGTGTGTGTGTGCGCGCGCGCGCGCGTCCTAAGTTGCTTCAGTCGTGTCTGACTCTGTGTGAAGCTATGAACTGTAGCCCACCAGGCTCTTCTGTCTATGGGATTTACCAGGCAAGAACACTGGAGTGAGTTGCCATTTCTTTCTCCAGGGGATCTTCCCAACCCAAGGGTTGAACCTGTGTCTCCTGCATCTGCAGGTTGATTCTTTACTGCTGAGCCACCAGGAAAGTGTGCATTAGTTTGCTAGGGCTGCCATAAAAAATAACACATTCTGGGTGGCTTAAACAACAGAAATTTATTTGAAGTCTAGAGTCCAAGATGAAGGCGTTGGTAGGTTTTTCTTCTGAGGCCCCTCCTTGGTTTGCAGGTGCTGTCCAGTTCCCTTGCTGCCTCTTCCCACAGGAGTTCCTCTGCACAGGCACACTCCTGCTGTCTCCTCCTCCACTAACACAAACAGCAGTCATACTTGGTCACAACTCCTGCACCCCACCAGCCCCCCAGTGGCAGCTCTGCATCAGCACATATAAGCCTTTTCTTTATACATGATTACACTGTGAGGTACCAGGGATTAGGACTCAACACATAAATTTGTGGGGGAAGCAGGGAGACACAGTGCAGACCATAACATAACATTTTGTGGCTTTCAGAAATCAAACTCAAAAAAAAAAAAAAAGAAAAGAAATCAGACTCTATTTTTGGTTTGCTTTTCATTGTAGTTATGAAACCTTTTTATCTTACGGAATATTCAAGTTGGACCCCAGGAGCACAGTGATAGTTTGCAACTGAGTGGGCTTTTATTGGCCTTTCTTGTTCTCTTCCAGAGAAGTTATTCTATATTTTTTTCAGGGGGTGGTGGACAGCTTTCAGAATCTGATGGAAGCTCTTTTGTCAGTTAACTTTGACTAAAAACCTAAAAACTTAGTGGACTGATACAATAACCTTTTCCACTCTTCTTGTGGTATATATTGTGTATTGTATGGGGTCACAAACAGTCAGACACAACTTGGCAACTGGGCAACAGCAACATACTGCATGCTGGCAACCTGGGCTGGTTTGATCTGGGATTGTTAATGCGTGCTGTTTAGGCTAACCTGTGCATTGTGGTGACCTGGCTTTCAAGGGCTCCACTGGTGGATGTGGTGGTGAGCACAGGGACTGAATGTAACTGGGCCATGAGATGCTCACCATCCAGCTTGGATAACCCAGCCTCAGTCACCTGCTTGTGGTCATTAGGGACTTCAAGAGCAGAAAGAGAGAGTGAGCCACAAAAACTAAGTGCTTCTTTGTTCTCTCCTTGCATCACTTTTCCTGGTGCCTTCTTGGCCAAAACAAATTATATGGTCAAGCTCAGGCTAAAAAGGTACAACATGGATTCCATCTTTTGTTGGGAGAAGTGGCACAGCCATGTTGCAAAGGGGCATCTGTGCCTCTGGTGGCGAGAGAAGTTTGTGGGCTCTAGTGAGATGAAGGAGGAGGTGTGATGATGAGAAAAATAAACTAAGCAACTTCTGTTCTTATAAGTGTTCTCCTCCACACTGAGTAACTATCTTTCAAGGAAAAATGAAGGCCATCTTCCAGGGAAGTACAGATACTGGCTATTTAGAATAGAAGTACACGGCAACTGGAAATGGAAAAGGGGGTTGAGGGGGATGGGTGGAGCACTCAGAGCACCTGTTTATTATGAAACAAATCTTCTGAGTTCTCAGTAGATAAAAATATGAGATATTCATCTGTGGGGAGCCAAGGATTTTTGTTGTTGTTGTTGCAGAAATTTTTCCTATTGTGGCATTTTTTTAATGTGAGCAGTTGATCAACTGACAACAGGGGACATTTTGTACACTTAGGACCAGTAGAGCCCTGGAAATTTCACCCCATAATCCCCCTTTGCATTTTTAAACTCAAACGGTGCATATGAAAATAACTGAGATATCTGGAAACCATACTTCCTCTGTAAGTACATAACGTAAGTCTTAAACCAGGAATCATTCCCCATAATCTCACACGAATAGCAACTCCTTGGTTATTCTAAACAGCCAATCCTTTCTGTTCAGATACCAATTTATGAGTTTATTTATGTATTAATCCACTGTCTAACTTAAACATTAATCCCTACCCTATTGATTTAGAGGGTTGAGCACAGTCCTAAGTACATACTATAGAAGTGAATCATCAAACTATTAATTTAGGGTATGTGGGTACTGAATGCTTTTAACATTTTGTCTATAAATATGAGGGAGAAAATTTCTACTAGTTCAAAATATCCAAGGGAACTACACTTCTGTCCACATTTTTTAAAATGTCAAACCCTTAAACCCTCACAGTTTAAGTCAATTTAAAGGCTGACAGCATCCTTATCCAGGGCTTCCCTGGTGGCTTAACTGGTAAAAAACCTGCCTGCTAATACAGGAGATGCAAGAGACAGGGGTTTAATCCTGGGTTAGGAAGATCCCCTGGAGAAAGAAACAGCAACTGACTCCATTATTCTTGCCTGGAAAATTACATGAACAGAGAAGCCCAGTAGGCTACCGTCCATGGGGTTGCAAAAAGTTGGACAACTGAACATACACGCAGATACAGCATCCTTATTCAGACTAGAAATGCAATTTCAGAAGAGATGAGCGTGATGAATGTTGTCATTTTCTGCAATGTATTTAAATATCGTCTTGCCTTAGACTTTATAAGCTAAAATTGAATAGCAAAGAGACGGTGGTGTGTCAGTTTTGCTCATAAAAAGTCACCATAGAATCTCAGTGGCATTCCACAATAGGCATTTAGTGTCAGACTCCCAGGTCTGTGTGTCTCCTGGGCTGGATCTTCTTCAGGTTGCAGGTTTACATGGGGTTGCAGGTCTACATGCTCCATGTGGCCAGATGGGCAGAAGCTACCTTGGATTAGTCCTTTGGATAGGGGCTCCTAGAGAGAGAAATGGAAGCACTGAGGCCCTGATCTGGTGCCATGCCACCTCCACACTCCACTGGCAGGGCAAGACAGCACAACCAGTAGCAAAGCCAAGGGTCGTTAACTAATACTGTCCATTGAGACTAAAGGATGGGATATTCAGAATTTCTAGAATAGTGAGAACTGGAGCCAATCATTCCATCTACCAATGACAGCTGGTTGTTTCTAACAGCAGAAGGACATTTAATAGGAGTTGTTCATACGATTTATTTCTTAGAACTGCTCGGTTGTGCTTCTTGATTCACCTAAATATGAGATAATTCAAAGATATGTTTAAATATGTTCACTTGAAATAGTAATCAAGAGTTCCCTTTCTTTTTCTTCCATCTCTAATTATGGCTTGAAAATTGAACTTTTCTCCCTTCCTGACTTCTCCATTTGCATTATGCGTTAACATCCTAGTTTTGCTTCAGCCCGGAGGTGCTAAAGAACGAGGCATATGGGGAAAAAGCAGACGTGTGGGCAGCAGGCTGCATCCTTTATCAGATGGCGACCCTGGATCCTCCCTTCCACGGCACCAACATGCTCTCTCTGGCCACAAATGTAAGCAACCTTGGCAGACAAAAGGGTCTCATGTTGCCAAAAACACCATTCATTTTCTTCTTAGATAGAACCTTTGTGATTTTAGTAAAACTGCCCATTAAAAGCAGTCATTGTTTTATTAGCCCCTGATCCAGTTTATTTATTTATTTTCTCCTTTCTTCTAAATCTATATCATGTGCTAGGGCACATTTTCCCCTATAATTTTCTTCAACTTATCATTGAAGAAAAATTTAAAAATAATATATCAAACTGCTTTTGGTCTTTTATTTTTACTTGTGGTTTGAACTGCCCTAAATTCAATATATTATATTATCCTACACATCATTTATTGTGAAGCTGAGGTTAACTTTTACTCAGCTTGAAGAATATAATTCTGAGCTCAAGAACTTTATAATTAATGCTACTTTTAAAAATGCTGGGATATTTTTGTTTCTGATGAAAATGTGTACATGAGATTATGATGCTTGTTATGTAACTCTTGTGTCATGACCAAGTGTCACCATGCAAAGGCCCCTGTGGCTCCTTTACTTCCCTTACTCCAGCCTGTTTGTTTTACAGATAGTGGGGGCGATATATGAACCAGTGCCAGAAGGCATCTACTCTGAAAATGTGATCACTACCAACTGCAAATCTATAGAGATTATCAAGAAATACCTAGTATCTGTGAAAATGTATTATTAAAAGGAAGGGTTCTCAAATAATCCAAACCTAGAAAAATGTTTGGACATCATTCATCATAGAGACCATTTGGAAGCCACCATGTGTCCAAGAGGAAATAGCACTTTCACTTGAAATAGCATGTTACCATTAATCTTAATATTCAGAATGTTTCATATCAACCTATATATCAAGTGTGATCTGCTAAAGAGATATTTCTCCAAAGAATATACATAGATGGCCAAAGGACACATGAAAATATGCTCAACACTGCTAATTATTAGAGAAATGCAAGTCAAAGCTGCAATGAGATCGCCTCACACCAGTCAGAATGGCCATCATCAAAAAAGGCTACAAACAATAAATTCTGGAGAGAGTTTGAAGAAAAGAGATACCTCCCACACTGTTGGTGGGAATGTAAAGTGGTAACAGCCACTATAAAGGACAGGGTGGATGTTCCTTAAAAAACTAAAAATAAAGCTACCACATGATCTGGCAATCCTACTCCTGGACTTATATCTGCAGAAAACCATAATTCAAAAGGATACATGCACCCCAGCACTATTTAAAATAGCCAAGACATAGCAGGAACCTAAATGTCCTTCAGTAGATGTATGGATAAAGAAGTTGTGGTACATATAAACAATGGAATATTACTCAACCAAAAATGAATGGAATGATGCCATTTGCAACAATATGGATGACCTAGAGATTGAAAGTCACTCAATCGTGTCTGACTCTATGCGACTCCATGGACTATGCAGTCCATGGAATTTTCCAGGCCACAATACTGGAGTGGGTAGCCTTTTCCTTCTCCAGGGGATCTTCCCAGCCCAGAGATCGAACCCAGGTCTCTTGCATTCCAGGTGGATTCTTTACCAACTGAGCTACCAGGGAAGCCCTTAGAGATTGTTTTACTGAGTGAAATAAGTTAGATAAAGACAAATATCATATGATACCATTTATATGAAAAATCTTTAAAAATGGTAAGCATGAACCTATAATATAAAACAGAAATTGAGTCACAGATTTAGAAAACAGATGTATGGTTACCAAGGGGGATAGGGTAGAGATAAATTAGAAGTTTAGGACTGACATATAGATACTACGATAAATAAAATAGATAACTAATAAAGACCTACTGTATAGCAAAATAGTATTTTTTAAAAGAAAGTCGCAAAGAAGTGCTCCAGCTATCCACATAGCAGAAGTTTAATGAAAGTTATTATCCCTGGAGAGGCTCAAAGTCCTGCCTCCACAGGGCTTGTCCCAGGTGACCTCCCCTCAGCTACCCCCCCCCTCAGCTTCCCCCTGCTCCCCTTGCTGCAGCCACAAGGAGCTCCCTGCTACTGCTCTTCCCTTATCCTGGTGCTCACTTCCCTCTGATGAAGGCAGCAGCACAGGCCCTCATTTCCTTTGGGTCTCTGCATAATTATGGCACCTGCCCTGATTCCCCCACAACCTCTCTGAATTCTCTTGTCCCCTGACCCACTTTACAAAGTTCACAGCATCCACCACCCCTAACATATGATCCATGTGCATACAGATGTGTTATTTTATTGTCTCTTTGTTCCCTACCAGAAGAAAGAGGCTTTTTCAGTTTAGTTCATAGCTGTTAAATGCCCAGAGCAATGCCTAGTACCAAACAGATCCTTAACAGTTTACTGATTGTGTGAATAAATGACATTTATCTAGTTGATTGTTACTTCTGGACCATTTTATGCCCTTAAATTGGCCCAAGATTACTATTCTGCCCCATCAAGCTGAGTCAAATCCTTACTGTTATAATAAAAATCCTAGGGTCACCCTAGATGGAAACTTTATTCAGCTCCCTGCCCAATTCCCTTAAATTTCATTTCTATATCTACCCTTACTCTTGGCACCACCTCTGATGAAATGTAATAAACACATTATTGTGGCTGTGTGCTTTTCCCTCTGGTTTCTTTATCCAGCCCACCATTTAGCATTAATAGATTCTCCTCACGTGATTGTCAGATTATATCCTGAATCTTTTCTTGCTCAACACAATGCTACCCAATTGCACTAAGCACTGCAGGCCCAGCTGGTACTGAGTTTCACTAACTGTGGACTCTGAGCAGACAATTTGACTACTTTTTTGGCATCTCCGTTTCCTCATCTGGTAAAATGGGGATCATAATGGTAACAATCTCATCAGGCTTATGTGATGATTATAACATATGCAAATCACTTAGTGTAGAGCTTGGCAGATCATAAATCTTGAGCAATGTTGTGAAAGGTTGTTGCTGAACGAAAAAATGCCAGGATTTTTGGCCCCTGCAGGAGAAGAATTCACTCCGGGGCCTGAGACGAGGCTTGATCGCTCAGAGCTTTTGTGTAATAAAGTTTTACCATCATTCCATGGGAAATAGATGGAGAAACAGTGGAAATAGTGTCAGACTTTATTTTTTGGGGCTCCAAAATCACTACAGGTGGTGATTGCAGTCATGAAATTAAAAAACACGTGCTCCTTGGAAGAAAAGTTATAACCAACCTAGATAGCATATTCAAAAGAAGAGACATTACTTTGCTGACTAAGGTCCGTCTAGTCAAGGCCATGGTTTTTCCAGTAGTCATGTATGGATGTGAGAGTTGGACTGTGAAGAAGGCTGAGCACCAAAGAATTAATGCTTTTGAACTGTGGTGTTGGAGAAGACTCTTGAGAGTCCCTTGGACTGCAAGGAGATCCAACCAGTCCATTCTGAAGGAGATCAACCCTGGGATTTCTTTGGAAGGAATGATGCTGAAGCTGAAACTCCAGTACTTTGGCCACCTCATGCGAAGAGTTGACTCATTGGAAAAGACTCTGATGCTGGGAGGGATTGGGGGCAGGAGAAGGAGACGACCAAGGATGAGGTGGTTGGATGGCATCACTGACTCAATGAAAGCGAGTCTGAGAGTACTCCGGGAGTTGGTGACGGATAGATAGGCCTGGCTTGCTGCGATTCATGGGGTCGCAAAGAGTCAGACACGACTGAGTGACTGAACTGGACTGAAAGTATAAAGGAGATAGAGAAAGCTTCTGATATAGGCATCAGAATGGGGCAGAAAGAGTACCCCCTTGCTAGTCTTCGGCTGGATGTGATATAGTCACTAGCAGTCTGTTAATGAAAGAAAGGAATGTCTTAAAACTCAAAATGGCACCAGCCCCCTCACTCATAAGATGCGTTTTGGGATAATTTTGGCACCAGACGATTCATCTCGGGCCATAAAATGATTAACTTGAATCTTGTAGAAGGACAGATTACAATACAAATAGTTTCATTTACATGGATTAGGGAAACAATATCTGAGTATAACATACTGGTTTGTCAAGTAGGTTCTGAGTCATTAGGTGGAACCGAATGGAAGACAGAGTTTGGGGTAAATGCATAGTACATTAATGTAGCTTAAGACAAACATTTCCTTAAGAAAAATGCATTGGTTATCTCAAGGTTTGAGAATAGTTAACTTCAGGTGAAACCAGGTGTCATTATGGAAACACAGTATTTTAAGAGAAACCTCCTTTTAAATTTGCATAGAGAAGAAAGAAAATATCACTAATTTGTTTTCTCCTGCCGCTTAAGAGAGATAAAAATGTTTGACACTTTGCAGCCTATTTCCTCTGTTTGGAGACACCTGGCGTTCCTGCCTGTTACCCTCTCAGTTGGTAGCTATTATTGTTAGTGTTGTGGGAAATGAGCTGAAATCCATCTCTAAATCATGTGAATTCCACATCATACTATATCCACCCTATTGCTAATAAGTCCAGGCAAATGTATTTAGACTGCTCACCTCCTATTCTCTGCTATTTGTTTTTTGGAAAGTGCATTAAAAATTCAAGAAGTCTCCAGAGAGATCAAGATAAGAGTGCCAAATTTATTCATTTAATTTCTCTTTTTCTTAGGTACTTATGGGACCAAAAGAATAGGAGAGGGAATTAGAGAGAAAAATTACAGACACTTTACTCTGATTTTGTGGTGCTGAGCAAATAGGACCATAATTTGTTTCTGATAGGCTCCCTGAATAGGAGTCTGATAGGATAACCAATATAGGATACCTGATATTGGTATCCATGCCTTGTGGAGCTGGAAGGTTAAGCTTAGGGTATCAACATTATTATGAAAGGGTCAGAATATCAATCGGTTCTAGAATTGAGTGGATTCCAGTCCTCACTCTTCCACTCGCCTTTATCTCCCCAAGCCCCTCTTTCCTCATCTGTGATGTATGTGTAGCAATTCTGACTACTCATGGGCTTACTTTGAAGCCTAAGTAAGATAATGCTTTTAAATAAGGTAAAACTTCTTAGCATAGTTCTCAGCATGTAGCAAGCTCTTAGTTTATTAATAATATTATTACTTATAGAATAAAGTATACAAAAATTATGATGAATTTGATGAAGCATGGTAAAAAAAGGCAATGAGAAATTACAAAAGAACTTGATCTGGTAGAGGGATTTGGAAAAACGTGTTTTTGGTTTTTTTTTAAGGAAAAAATGACATATGATCTAAGACCTGAACTCTACTAATTCTCAAATAGTAAACATAACAGAAAGCATATCATAGATCCACGTCTCTGAAGGCTGTCTTGAGCAAGAGAGCTTGTTAATTTGAAGAACTGAAAGAAGTTGGGGGATGCAGCATGTCAAGACAGGGAATAGCTAGCACCAAAAGAGCCTGGGAGATTGACAGGCCACACAGGCCACATTGAGAGTTTTGAACTTTTATCCCCAGTATTGAGGAGAGGACTGAAACGTTACTAACAGGTTGAGACAGTGAAAATCTCTTTAGCTAAAATCGTCCTGCCAATTTGCAGGGAGCACACTGGAAGGAATGAAAGTGGGAAGGAGGGCAGGTCCAGTTGTCCACTGAGAGACTGTGGCAGCCTTGACTGGGCTGGTGGTGTTTCTGGAGAGAGAAGTGGATTGTTCCCAATGTTGCCTGGAAGTTAAGTCAATAAGTTTTGATGTTCAGTCTTAAAAGGATTGGAAAATGCTTTGGTTAACTAAGAAAATTGAATGACATTGAGAACACAAAAACAGCTGGATTTATTATGTGGAAACTCAGCAAAAGGAGCCAAAATCAGAGTGGAAGTTTGGGGAGGGAGGAAGCAAGGTCAGTTCACCAATAGGAAGGAAATGTGTGTCAGATTTAGAGACATCCACTGTAGAGCAAGGCTTCCCTTGTGGCTTAGCTGGTAAAGAATCTGCCTGCAATTCAGGAGACTCTGGTTCTATACCTAGGTTGGGAAGATACCCTGGAGAAGGGCATGGCAACACACTCCAATATTCTTGCCTGGAGAATCCCAATGAACAGAGGAGTTTGTCGGGCTACAGTCCATGTGGTCACAAAGAGTCAGACACCACTCAGTGACTAAGCACCCAGCACACAGTAGAGCAGACTGCTGATGGGTGATGAGTCTACCATCACCAGGATGTTTAAGATGATGAATGATCACTATTTAGGGCACTCCAAGGGACATGCTTTGAGCATACTTTTAATTCATAATACTAAGATGTCATAATTAGTAGGAAAAGACAATTTAATTTTAAAGCTGACTACAGATTTTAGTGATGCATTCAATATGCCAGTGAATTTTGAAAACTTAGCAGTGGCCACAGGACTGGAAAAGGTCAGTTTTCATTCCAATCCCAGAAAAGGCAATGCTGAAGAATGTTTAAACTACTACACAATTGCACTCATCTCACAAGCTAGTAAAGTACTGCTCAAAATTCTCCAAGCCATGCTTCAACAGTACATGAACAACTTCCAGATGTTCAAGCTGGATTTCGAAAAGGCAGAGGAACCAGAGATCAAGTTGCCAACATCTTTTGGATCATCGAAAAACAAGAGAGTTCCAGAAAAACATCTATTTCTACTTTACTGACTATGCCAAAGCCTTTGACTGTGTGGATTACAACAAATTGTATGTGCTCAGTCATGTCCGAATCTTTGCAATCCCATGGACGGCAGTCTGCCAGACTCCTTTTTTCATGAAATTTTCCAGGCAAGAATATTGGAGTAGGTTGCCATTTCCTACTCTAGGGGATCTTCCCGACCCGGGGACTGAACCCATGTCTCATGTCTCCTGCATTTGCAGGCAGGTTCTTTACCATGGTGCCATCTAGGAAGACTTGAAACCCTGTGGGGCTTAACAGAGGGATGTAGGAAACTGGGCTTCTGTTCTTGAAAAGCATACAATTTTGCCTGCTTCCAGTCACAGTGTGAAGGCAGAGATTGAAGCTGCCAGGGGTGCTGGCCAGCCTGCCAAGACATGACATGAGTCCCTGTCCAATGCTCACCAGGCTCCCACTCCAGGCCCTCTTGTCCCATACTGTTCCCCATGAAGGCAGTTCTGATCGACAGTACTGCCACTGACTGTGAGTGTGCACACTTGCAGGGAGTAGGGCTGGCTTGGGCTCCAGCCTGCTGCTGGGCCAAAATATAAGCTGTCATTGCCAGCATGTTTGTCTCTGCAAACACTCAGGAGGGAGCAAACTCAGCTCAGTAGAGTGGTACCAAACTCTTCAGCCATGACTCAGCCTCTAGCCCAGCAAGCACACCAGGGAGAAAGCAAAATCAGCAAAAAACGTGCAGCCTCAGGCTCTCAGCCCTAGCTCTACACCTCAAACCAAGATGGAGGCTGCCGTCACATGTAGGAGAAACCCAGCTTCCTTAGGGCCCCTGCAGCAAGCCTTGTGCCCTGACCCCACCCTTGATAGTGTGGTGATGGCACTGAGCAGAGAAGAAGCCCCAGTTTGCACCTGGCTCTGGCTCTAGCCCTGCAACTCCACCCTCTCCTCTCCTACCTGTGTGGCAGCTGCAGTCCCCAGGAGATAAGGCGTGCTCTGTGCTTATGTCAGATCCAGCTCTCCCACCAAAGCCACTGGGCACATGCAGGATGCTCCCACATAAGGACTCACTTTCAAGATCAGAGCAGGTAACTGTTTCACCCAGTTTTATAGACTGAAACTCATACAAGATGAGAAGGAAGAGGAATATGCTTTAAAGAAAATAATAAGGAAAAACCCTGAAAAGAAAATCTTAGTGAAACAGAGGTAAATAATTTACCTGATAAATATTTCAAAACAATTGTAATGGGAATGACAACTAAACTTAAAAGAATAGATGAACACAGTGGAAAATCTTAACAAAGTACTAAAAATATTTTTTTAAAAACAAAACTGAGAAATACAATATAGTAAGTCTCTTACATACAAATTAGTTTTGTTCCGAGAGCATTTTAACAAGTCCAATTTGTCCAACAAAGTCAGCCTAGGTACCCAATTAACATAATCAGCTACATAGTACTGTATTGTAATAGATTTATAATACTTTTAAGACAAATAATACATTAAAAGCACACAAAATTAAGAAAGCATTTTTAATCTTACAGTTCAGTACCTTGAAAAATACTGTAGTACCAGCTACATCACCGCTGCTTTTATGCTTGCTTCTGGATATCCTGGGCTTGAAATAAAGACACTCTATTGCTGTTCTGAATGCTGCTGCTGCTGCTGCTGAGTGGCTTCAGTTGTGTCCAACTCTGTAAGACCCCATAGACGGCAACCCACCAGGCTTCACCGCCCCTGGGATTCTCTAGACAAGAACACTGGAGTGGGTTGCCATTTACTTCTCTAATGCATGAAAGTGAAAAGTGAAAGTGAAGTCGCTAAGTCGTTCCCAACTCTTAGTGATCCCATGGACTGCAGCCTACCAGGCTCCTCTGTCCATGGGATTTTTCCAGGCCAAGAGTACTAGAGTGGGGTGCCATTGCCTTCTCCATTCTGAATGCAGTATTATACAAAAAAGTACACAAAAATAAGAAATCTTGAGAGGATACACATAGGTGACAATGAACATCTGACATGTGAACTAACTTCTGTGATTGTATACACAATCACAAGTTAGCGCCTTTGAAAGTTTGCTACTTGAAGGTCCATATGTAGGGACCCTTCTGTAACTGAAATTAAAATTACAGTAGTGGGAATTAACAGCAGATTAGGTGATACAGAGGAGTGTATTAGTGATCTGTGAGATAGAATAATAGAAATCACCCAATCAAAACAAAAAAAAGAAAAATAGATTTTAAAAAATGAAAATAGTTTAAAGGACCTCTAGGACAACATCACACATGCTAATATTCACATAATATGGGTCTCAGAAGGAAAAGAGACAGAAAAGAGAGGCAGTGTCTATTTGATATAATTATGCCTGGAAATTTCTTTCCTGACGTTGAAGAAGGAAACAGATATCCAGGTACAAGAAGAACAGAGGGTCCCAAACAAGATGAACCTGAAGAGACCTCCACCAAAACCTATCATAACTAAAATGGCAAAAGTTAAAACTAAAGAGAGGATTCTAAAAGTAGCAAGAGGAAAACAAAATGTCAGCTACAGAGAACTCCCATAAGGCTTTCAGACTGGTTTTTCTACAGAAACATTGAAGGTCAGAAGGGAGTTGTATGATATATAGAGAGTACTGAAAAAAAAAAAAATACTAACACCTAGGATATGAGCAAAGTTGAAATCAATCCTGAATACTTGTTGGAAGGATTGATGCTGAAGCTGAAGCTTCAGTATTTTGGTCATCCAGTGTGAATAGCCAACTCATTGGAAAAGTCCCTGATGCTGGGAAAAATTGAGGGCAGAAGGAGAAGAGGGTATCTGAGGATGAGATGGCTGGATGGCATCACCAATGCAATGGACATGAACTTGGGCAAACTGAAGGAAATGGTGAGGGACAGGGAGGCCTGGTGTGCTGCAGTCCATGGGGTTGCAAAGAGTCAGACTGGATGACTGAACAACAATATGGAATCTACAGAGATGATACTAATGTATCCATTTGCAAGGCAGCAAAGGAGACACAGACATAGTGAACAGACTTGTGGACACAGTGGTGGAAGGAGAGGGTGGGATGAATTGAGAGAATAGTATGGAAACATATATTACCACATATAACATTGAAAGTGAAAGTGTTAGTCTATCAGTTGTGTCTGACTCTTTGCGACCCCATGGGCTATAGCCTCTCCATGCTCCTCTGTCCACAGGATTCTCCAGGCAAGAATACTGAAGTGGGTTGCCATGCTTTTCTCCAGGGGATCCTCCTGACCCAGGGATTGAACACAGGTCCCTGGTGGCTCAAACAGTAAAGTGTCTGCCTGCAATGCAGGAGGCCTGGTTTCGATCCCTCGGTCAGGAAGATACCCTGGAGAAGGTAATGGCAACCCACTCTAGTACTCTTTCCTGGTAAATCCCATGGACAGAGGGGACTGGTAGGCTACAATCCATGGGATTGCAGAGTCAGACATGACTGAGTGACTTCATTTTCACTTTCTCCTGAATTGCAGGCAGATTCTTTATTGTCTGAGTCACCAGGGAAGCCCCTACGTAAAGTTAGAGACTTTAAATTTAAAAATAGACAAATATGGTAGTGAGTGCCAGAAATTTTTAAATTATGCTAACCAGTGATCTTGACAATTTGTTCCACAGGCATCTAAAATAGCCTCTAGTACTGTTTAGCTGTAATAGAAACAATCCTCCCATTAGTAGTCTGACTGATATCTCTTTCCTCCAAAGTCTAAGAAAGTTTTTAGCATGTAATGTGTCAAATTGTCTACAGTTAAAAATTATGACATACAGCTTAAACTTCAAGTAACTGGGTTGCATTTTATTTTTATAGCATCATGCTTTGTAAAACTCTCACTAATCAAGTTGTGTTGATTTGCTCCTATACCGCTGGTAAAGTCAAGTAAGTTACCACCCCCAAGAATCTTTCCTTCCTTTTGGTGCATCAAGTGTAGTATTCAGGTCCTATATTATTAGGATGACTCTTTGTCTCATTGGCCAGTGAGTAGGGGTGGTTTCAGAGGAGACTCACTTACATCGAAGAAGCAAACCCCACACATCCATCCTGAGATTAGGAACAACTTCCAACACAGTCTAACCCTTGCCCATGAGCCAACCTGCAAAGTGAACAGTACTGCTCCCTCTCCTTTCCAGATCTTCCAAATGTCTTTTGAGAAGTCTTGGATTCAGAAGTATTCTTGAAGTTCATCTTGTCCAGGTTCTCTTGGGTGCAAGCACCATGGGGGACCCAGAGCAGAATTTAACCTGTGGCCTGGTCCTGACTTTGACTAGAGAGCTGTGATGAGCTTATCTTTCCTTAGATGCCTCACTCCAGATGCAGAAACCAGCTCAGATATTGTAGATGTCAGCTCCATGATATCAGATATCATGATGAAGTATGTAGACAGTTTATCCACATCCCAGCTGGCCTTGGAGAAGAAGCTAGAATGGGAATGGAGGTGCACACAGAACTATTTTATGGAAGCCAACTGGAATGTAATCACATGTAAGCAAGAGCCTACTCTGCTGTCTTAGGTAAATGAGATTCTTTCAGTGTCTTCAGGATGAATTCTGATAGGTGTCTGAGGCTGTTCATGCTTGTTTTAAGGAAAATTCATCCTAAGTTAGAAAATTGTTGCATGTAATATTTTGCTGCTACAATAACATATTTTTATCCATTCTGACATCTTATAATTAAAATTAAGTCAATATAATTGAATTCCAAAGAACTAACCCATAATTTGTTGTATATTACAAAATCAGAAGTATGAAAAATATAACTTAGAAATTCTTTGAATTTATAATATGGCTGTTGCTGCTACTAAGTCATTTCAGTCATGTCTGACTCTGTGTGACCCCACAGATAGCAGCCTACCAGGCTCTGCCTTCCCTGGGATTCTCCAGGCAAGAACACTGGAGTGGGTTGCCATTTCCTTCTCCAATGCATGAAAGTGAAAAGTGAAAGTGAAGTCACTCAATCATGTCCAACTCTGTGTGACCCCATGAACTGCAGCCTACCAGGCTCCTCCATCCATGGGATTTTCCAGGCAAGAGTACTGACGTAGGTTGCCATTGCCTTCTCCATTATAATATGGATCTTTGTATAAATAGCAGTGCCTGCTTTAATATTTTCAGCAATTTGGATTTACAGATAGAAATATTGTATGTAAGTTTAGAAAAGGAAATAATGTTCACCTTGAATTTTTTTATTAGTCTTTGAAATTGATTTCATTTCTATTCATGGTGGTAATAATTTTGCCATGGTACAAATTAGAATATGTGTTTTTATTTTTCTTGGCAGTAAACTTTAAATTAACTTGATCTTTCAGTTTATTTCTGAGTATAACTGGAATAGGGATGTCAAAGGCACACATTTCCACAGGTGCATGTGGTGGAGCTTGTGACACTCTGTGTTGTTGTTTCTCTCTGCCTTTGTTGTGTTCTATGACTTATCCTTCACTCACGCTCTGGGTTCCATGAAAGCAGGGATTCAGTAAGAGGCCCTTCAACTCATCAGTGTTCTTCTTTAACCCTCCTGGAGTTGGGCCCAGCACAGTAGGGTTATAAATCCCGTCCTTGATCAGGAAATCAGGTCATTAAGTTTCTTTCCAGGATCCTAAGGACCAACTGTGCCTTGGCTGGGAAAACTATATAAGAAGTTAATTTCCAGGAAGAATGAGTTTTGATTTCTTAAATATCAGCATTTGCAGCAAACATTGTCTTTCTCAAGAAGGAAAGCAATACTACTTGTTGGGTTTATCTTGCCATACTTGGAATCCAGAAATTACAGATTTGATATAGTTTTGGTGAGATATTTTGGATTTTATTTTTAGTACAGTCATGCCTTTTATTTCACTTTTCATGATTTTTTTTTAATTAGAAAATAGTTGATTTACAATATACATTGCTTTAAGGTGTGTAGGATAGTGGTTTAGACTTTTTCCAATTTCACTCCATTTACAGCTATTATAAAATATCAGTTATATTCTCAGTGCTGAAAATAGCACACTGTATCTAGTTTATACCTAGTAGTTTATATCTCCAAGTTCCCTGCCCCTATCTTGCCCCTCTCCCTTCCATCTTCCCATCAGAAACCACTTATTTGTTCTGTGTATCTGTGGGTCTATTTGTTTTATTTTATGTATTCGTTGGTTTTATTTTTTTAAGATTTCATGTATAAGTGATATCATGCAGTACTTTTCTTTCTATGACTTATTTTACTAAGCATAATGCCCTCCAGGTCTATCAAGTTGATTGAAAAGACTTTTTTATGACTGAGTAGTAATCTATTGTGTATATATGTGCCACATCTTCTTTATAGTATTCTGCTTATGTTTTCTTCTAGAAATTTGGTCAATTCTAGTGTAATATTAAGGCCTTTAATCCATTTTGATATTTTTCTATATGCTATGAGAAAATTTTTTAATTTTATTCTTTTGCATCTAGCCATCCAGTATTCCTAGCACCTGTTATTGAAGAGACTTTTTCCCATTGTGTATTCTTCCCACCTTTGTTGTAGATTAACAGATAGGAAATTCATGGGTTTATTCCAGGCTCTCTATTCTGATCCATTGATCTATGTATCTGTTTTTGTGCAAGTACCATACTATATTGATGACTGTAGCTTTGCAATATAATTTGAAGCAAGCATGATACCTCAAGCTCTAATGTTTTTCTCAAGATTTCTTTGTCTGTCTGAGACCTTTTGTGTTCCCATACACACTTAAGAATTTTTTCTACACCTATGAAAAACACCATTGGTATTTTGATAAGGATTGCATTTAATCTGTACATTGTCAAGATCATTTTTATGATGTTAATTCTTCTAATCCATGGACAGAGTATACCTTGTCATCTTTTTTGTCCTCATGGTTCAGGCAGTAAAGAATCCATGTGCAATGCAGGAGACTTGGGTTTGATCCTTCATATGGGAAGACCCCTTGGAGAAGAGAATGGCAGCCCACTCCAGTATTCTTGCCTGCAGAATTCCATGGCAGACGAGCCTGGTGGGTTATGGTCCATGGGGGTCGCACACAGTTGGACATGACTGAATGACTAACACTTTCATTTTCATTTTCAGTTTCTTTCATCAGTGTCTTGGAGTCTTTCAATACAAATTTTGATCTTCTTAATTAGATTTATTCCTAAGTATTTATTCTTTTTGATGAATGGTACATGGAGTTGTTTTCTTCATTTCTCTTTTTGTAGTTTATTCTTAATGTGTAAAGATATAACAAATTTCTGTATACTAGCTTTGTATCCTGAAACTTGACTGAATTCATTGATGAGTTATAGTAGTTTTTTTGGCACTGCCTTTAAGATTTCAATGTTTAGTATCATATCATCTCCAGGTGACAGTTTTACTGCTTCCTTTTCAATTTGGGTTCTTTATGCTTCTTTTTTTTATCTGATTGCTGTGGCTGGGACTGTCAATGTTATACGGAATAAAAGGGACAAGATTGGGCATCCTTGTCTTATTCCTGATGTTAGAGGAAATGCTTTCAGTTTTCCACTCTACAGTAGGATGCTAGCTGTGGGTTTATCATATATGGCCTTTATTATGATGAGGTATGTTCCTTCTATACCCACTTTGTGGAGAGTTTTTATTATAAATGGATATTGAATTTTCCCCCAAACTTTTTTCTGTATCTATTGAGTTGATCATATGATTTTTATTCTTCAGCTTTTTTTCTTAAGGTAGAGTTTTGCAATATTGTGATAGTTTCTGGCACACAGCAAGGTAATTCAGCTTTTGTGTGTGTGTGTATATATATATATACATATATATATATGTATATATATATATATATATATAATTCTTTATCAGATTCTATTTCACTATAAGTTATTATAAGATATTAAATATAGTTCCCTCTGCTATAAGTAAGTCTTGTTTCATTTTTCTGTTTTATATACAGTAGTATATTTCTGTTCATACCAAAATCCTAATTTATCCCTTTCCTCTTTGGTAGCCACAAGTTTGTTTTCTGTGTCTGTGAGTCTGTTTTTTAAATGAGTTCATCTGTGTCATATTTTTTAGATTCCACATGTAAGTGATAAAATGTGATATTTGTCTTTCTGTGTCTGACTTACTTCACTTAGTATGATAATCTCTGGGTTCATTCTTGTTGTTGCAAATTGTGTATTTTTTTTATTTCTGAGTAATATTTCATATACACTGTGTCTTCTTTATCCACTCATCTGTTGATAAACACTTGGGTTGCCTCCATGTCTTGGTTATTGTAAATAGCACTACTATGAACATAATCTATCTTTTCAAATTAGAGTTTTCTTTGTATTTATGCCCAGGAGTGGGATCATATGGCAACTCTCTTTATAAAAGTGCTTTGAGGAACTTCCTTACTATTCTCTAAAGTAGCTGCATGAATTTACATTCCCACCAACAGTGTATGAGGATTATCTTTTCTCCAAACCCTCTCAGTTCAGTTCAGTTGCTCAGTCGTGTCCAACTCTTTGCGACCCCATGAATTGCAGCACGCCAGGCTTCCCTGTCCATCACCATCTCTTGGAGTTCACTCAGACTCAAGTCCATCGAGTCCATGATGCTTTCTAAGGCCTACTTGACTTCATATTAGGTAGGTAGAATAGGGAAATGGAGTCCAAAATGGCGGTGGCTAAAAAACAAGGAAGGTCAAAGGAAGGTCCAAGGACCAGAGTGAAGACTTCAGGTAGAACAAACAGCACTCCTGGCTAAGCCAAATTTGCATAGGGCAGGCCCAGGTGGAGGCAAAAACATATAAAAGGAGAAGCCAAAGCGCTCTCTCTTTCTCTCCCGTGTGCTTGTGCTCTTTCTCTCTCTCTCTCTCTCCCATGTGCGTGTGCTCTTTCTCTCTCTCTCTCTCCCCCTCCCCCATGCACTCCTCCACTCTCTTCTCTTCAAGTCTTTGGGTTGGCATGTCCTCACACTTCAAGGATGGATTCTCCTGCTATCTTCTAAATAAAATAGAGCTGTAACACTGATTTGCCTAAGAGCTATAACATGGTTTGTCCAAGACCTGAGAGCTGTGACTCGCTGAGGGCTTTAATGTCCGTCGCTCCAAATCTTTGTTGTGATGAGACAAAGAACCGAGGAACATACACTAGCGTGACAGAATCAATAGCAAATTAATAGACAGAAGAATGGAAGACAGAATGATGGAAATCACTGCCACAGAACCTAATATAGACAAAACTGTTATGCCCAAATCGCGAAATCTCCCAATGACCACCAGGGAGCTAATATCCAATGTAAAAGCAAGAGAGTTTTTATTACCAAGCTCGAGCTGGGGCTCCCACTGATACTGACATAGCAGCTATAAGGAGGAGCCCCGGGTTATGGGTTACATTGCTTATATAGGGAGTGTTCATGGAAAAAAAGAATTTCTAGGTAGGGGGACGTCTGATTGGTCACTTTCTTTCAAAGGGTTGTGTGTTGGTTTTTGATTGGTCCCCATTACCTAGGTAGACCACAAGTTCCTGAACGATAAGTCAGGAGATTCTGGTCTGGGGTCTGATTGGCTCATGGGTAGTGAGGTGAGGTCAGGGGATTTCCAAAGGCTCTTTTCCCAGAACCTTACAAAATGGAGTTTTTCTGTTAATAAAATGGAGTAGCTTAGATTCTTCATTCCCCCCTTCTCTAGGATCCAGGACAGACCCAATCATGGGTCTGCGGTCAGCTCTATATTGTCTCTCGCTAAGGGGACCATTAGCAAGACAGTATATTGGGATTTGCGCACCATGAGCTGCACCACAATGATGTGGCTTTTAATGAAGGCCACCAATTAGTTTAGTAAGCATGGCCCGAGGGTGAATAGCAGTAACAAGATAATCAGGGGCCCTACCAAGGAAGATATGAGAGTTGTGAACCAGGGGGATGAGTTGAACCAGGATTCAAACCAATTTTGAGACATTTCTCTTTCTTTTTTTCTCTGACTCAGCCCTTCTCTTATCTTGGCCAGGGACTCCCTGACTAGCCCCAAGTGATTCACATAAAAACAACGTTCTTCTCCTAACGCAGCACATAGGCCCCCTGAGAGACTTCATACTCAAGATACTTCTTGGGAATTGGGGTGAAGATCTCTTTCTTCTGTAACTTCTTCCTGCTGTACACGGGCGTAGGCCTGCCTGGCAGAGCAGAAGTCTCTCTCTATCTGATCTAAGTTGGGGTTTTCTACATGTGAAACCAGCTTCTATCCTTGTAGTAACAGCAATTTAGTTGGCCCCTCTCAGAGATGAAATAGACAAGGGCCAAACAGGAGACCTAACAGGATGGTCATCTCTGGTCCCCTGAAACAGAAGGCAACATTTGGGGTGAGAGTTGTAGGGTTTGTGACCCTTTCTGATTGGTTGGTGGTGAGGCAACAGAGCTGTGCTCCAGGAACCATGTGTTCAGTCTGAAGTTACCATCTCCCACCTGGGTGGGGGCTCAAAGACATTGTTATGCATATTTATTTGAGTAGGAACCAAGACTCTATCTGGAAGCTGTACCAACCTTTGATTGTTTCTGTTTTTGTATCCCCTCCCTTCCCTAATTAGCAATTGTTTGAATCCACACTCTGGAAAAGGTCATTTTTCATTCCAATTCCAAATAAAGGCAATGCCAAAGAATGCTCCAACTACTGCACAATTGCACTCATCTCACATGCTAGTAAAGTACTGCTCAAAATCCTCCAAGCCAGGCTTCAGCAATATGTGAACCGTGAACTCCCTGATGTTCAAGCTGGCTTTAGAAAAGGCAGAGGAACCAGAGATCAAATTGCCAACATCCGCTGGATCATGGAAAAAGCAAGAGAGTTCCAGAAAAGCATCTACTTCTGCTTTATTCACTATGCCAAAGCCTTTGACTGTGTGGATCATAATAAACTGTGGAAAATTCTGAAAGAGATGGGAATACCAGACCACCTAACCTGCCTCTTGAGAAATCTGTATGCAGGTCAGGAAGCAACAGTTAGGACTGGACATGGAACAACAGACTGGTTCCAAATAGGAAAAGGAGTGCGTCAAGGCTGTATATTGTCACCCTGCTTATTTAACTTATATGCAGAGTACATCATGAGAAACGCTGGACTGGAAGAAACACAAGCTGGAATCAAGATTGCTGGGAGAAATATCAATAACCTCAGATATGCAGATGACACCACCCTTATGGCAGAAAGTGAAGAGGAGCTAAAAGGCCTCTTGATGAAAGTGAAAGAGGAGAGTGAAAAAGTTGGCTTAAAGCTCAACATTCAGAAAACGAAGATCATGGCATCTGGTCCCATCACTTCATGGGAAATAGATGGGGAAACAGTGGAAACAGTGCCAGACTTTATTTTTTTGGGCTCCAAAATCACTGCTGATGGTGACTGCAGCCATGAAATTAGAAGACGCTTACTCCTTGGAAGAAAAGTTATGTCCAACCTAGATAGCATTTTCAAAAGCAGAGACATTACTTTGCCGACTAAGGTCCGTCTAGTCAAGGCTATGGTTTTTCCTGTGGTCATGTATGGATGTGAGAGTTGGACTGTGAAGAAGGCTGATCGCCGAAGAATTGATGCTTTTGAAGTGTGGTGTTGGAGAAGACTCTTGAGAGTCCCTTGGACTTTTTTCTCTCGTTGATGAGAAAAGTCTCTGATTCCTCATCCTCTTTGCCACCCAACCCACTTCTTATGGAGAATTAAGGCTGGAAGTACCATACCTCTCCACTTATGTTGAGAATGACCTCTCTAGACATTATTAGCGAAGGTGATGGCACCCCACTCCAGTGTTCTTGCCTGGAGAATCCCAGGGACAGGGGAGCCTGATGGGCTGCTGTCTATGGGGTCGTGAAGAGTTGGACACGACTGAAGTGACTTAGCAGCAGCAGCAGCAGACATTATTAGAGACACACTGTGCTGAGCGCTGAAGAATTGATGCCTTTGAACTGTGGTGTTGGAGAAGACGCTTGAGAGTCCCTTGGACTGCAAGGAGATCCAACCGGTCCATCCTAAAGGAAATCAGTCCAGAATATTTATTGGAAGGACTGATACTGAAGATTAAACTCCAATACTTTGGCCACCTGATGCGAAGAACTGACTTATTTGAAAAGACCCTGATGCTGGGAAAGATTGAAGGCAGGAGGAGAAGGGGATGACAGAGGTTGAGATGGTTGGATGGCATCACCGACTTGATGGACATGAGTTTGAGCAAGCTCCTGGAGTTGGTGATGGACAGGGAGGCCTGGCACGCTGCAGTCCATGGGGTTGCATAGCGTTGGACACAACTGAGTGACTGAACTGAACTGATTGAACTGTGCCAGGAACAAAAGCAATCACTAAGAGCAAAGTGGGTTCTGTCTGGGGCAGGGGATGGTGGCATTATCTCAAATCATGACCTTTGTTAGGGAGTTTAGGATTGAAATGTACACCATCTGAGCCACCAGGGAAGCCCAAATTGTACACAAGGCTGTATTTAAAGTGGATGACAAACAAGGACCTACTGTCTGTGATAACTTCCTGTCAAAATGGGGCATAGGACTGCCCCAGCTTGGAGTATAGACACTGAATTGGAAGTATTTCTGAATTCCAAGTTCTAGATCTGAGTTTTGTATGATTAAAATCCTAATCCCTTGGTCTGCCATTTTGGTGTAACAGACCCAATTAGAAGTGGTTGGAGGAGTGATAACTGGAATTTAGTAGACAAAATAAATCTCATTTCTTTTTAGAAGAATAAGACTGAAACCCAGTCTGGACCTGGCACTTCAGGGAGACTTGTAGCCATGTAGCCAGTTGCCTAGTTTTATAAAGAGTAAGGTTACTAGCTTCCAGCAGACATTGTTTTGAAAATGGTGGCATCCAAGCCTGAGACGACTCAAAAAACTCAAGTGTTTAGCAATACAAGGTCTAATCTGAAAGTACACCCATGGCATCACCTAGTTATTTCCCAGGATATCTGAACCACAGCTACTCTATTTTGACTTTTAATTGTAAACTTTTCCTTAATATCTGTTGCTTCCTGACCTGCATACAGATTTCTCAAGAGGCAGGTCAGGTGGTCTGGTACTCCCATCTCTCTCAGAATTTTTCACAGTTTATTGTGATCCACACAGTCAAAGGCTTTGATAAGTGTTTAGCAATACAAGGTCTACTCTGAAAGCACACCCATAGTATCACCTAGTTGTTTTCCAGGATATCTGAACCATAGTTACTCTATTTTGACTTTTAATTGTAAACTTTTCCTTAATAGCCAAAGCAGATTTCACCATCAATGACGTCAGTGTTTCTATAGATACGAGAAGATGCAAGAATTGGGACTCATAAAATCTTTTCCTGAAAAGATCTAACTATCTGAAGGTCTGTTCTGCCAGTTTTTCCCAGAGCACAGAGTGCCTCATTCCTGATTTTCACCCTGAACTCCTTTGAGGGGCGTTGAAAGTCAGCAGTTGCAGCGGCCATGATTTAATCTTTGTAGATGTAGATGGTGCGTGTCAGTCTTCAGTTGGCAGAGCCCCTTTTTGCTCATACACTTGAGCATGATTTTGAGGGGGGCATTTCATGACCATTTTATCCCATGATGCTGAGAATGTCCATTCTCAGTTTTGGCAAAGATACTGTTGACAGGCCACTCAATGTGCTGTTACTGGACTAGGCCATAAAACAGTATCCAAAATTCTCTGGACCACCTGTCTTACTAGATTCTTGGTCCAGGAAAATATTCCCNCATGACCATTTTATCCCATGGTGCTGAGAATGTCCATTCTCAGGTTTGGCAAAGATTCTGTTGACAGGCCACTCAATGTGCTGTTACTGGACTAGGCCATAAAACAGTATCCAAAATTCTCTGGACCATCTGTCTTACTAGCTTCTTGGTCCAGGAAAATATTCCCTCTTGTTGCTTCTTGCCATATCTAGAGTTACACTGTTATCATCATCGATCTCATATGGGACTATATATTATTCTATTAGAGGCCTCACACACATATTTGACAGTGCAAGAAACAGCAATTTTGTAAAACAGGTGAAATACAAATAACATAGCCAGCAGTATTAGTAAAGTCACAAGTAAGACTTATGTTAAGAACTTCCCTTAGATGTAGCCCAGTATATCTTCAAGTCATCTGACTTAGTCTGCCCTGTAGAATCTTTATCTTCCAGGGAAATTATATATTGGCACCATCTATAAGGCACATAGCCCAGTTTTCTAGTGTTACTAGACTGATTATCTTTAGTATGATTTAATTTTTTTTTTCCAACACAGAAGAGACTTTAAACCTAAATTACTGTAGCCTGGTGTTATCTATATAAATACATCCCATAGTTGTGGGGGATTTTCCCCTCCTTTGCGGAAACTTTTCTTGTTCTGATTGAGCTTGGGTAATAGAAAAAAGCTCAAATTTATAGCCAGAGTGAGAGCAGGCATTATTAATTGGTCCGGTGAGGGGATCCTATCTAGTAATATCACAGTGACCTGAATATGACTATAATTTTTTTAAGTAAATTTTCTCAGGGCTAACCAGTTACAGCCTGGTAGTAGAGAAATTTACCAAGGTAACCCAGAACTAGACACAGGTAATTGGCCACAAACTCAACAATTGGATTGATTTTTTAAACTAGCATAGGATCAGGCCTATGATAGAAAAGCATTTGACTTTTATGCAAAGGTCTAAAAAGTCAAGAAAACATAAATGATCATACGAATCAGGTCAAGCATCTTGGGGAAGCTGTCTACCTCTGATGTTGTCGTCTTCTCATCATGGTGTAGTGTAGTTTCTCCTGATAAAAAAGTCATTCCATCCATGTTGTAGACAGTCCCTTAAATTATGTCTTTTTCCAGTCCTGGTTGCAGGTCATGAGGCATCTGATCTTCATCCAAAGATAGATTACTGAGATAAGCTTCAGAAACAAACTTAGGGTGTTCTTCAAGAATTCAATTAAATTTTACATTAATATCACATAACAGCAAAGAACTATCTAAGAGATGAGTCTTACTAGATGCAGACCTCCATTACCAAACTGGTATTTAACATTTTGAAATATCTTTTTTTCTTAAAGTTACCCTTCTTTTTATTAAATATAACCAAGTTAAGTCTAGTTTGTTTGCAAAATAGGTCTGTTCTCACTGATTTTGGTCTCATGATTTTTATAACCATAATTGATTATAGACTTTTTATTTTGCTGAAACATTTATAGAGTCTCAGACTGAATTTTAAAATAAAACAGGGCTGGGAAACTCACATCAAAGGCTTATCACAGATTTTGCCTAACAAATCTAGGTGAATTCTTCCCTTTTCAAGGTCTCAAAAATTTCTTGAGGTTTTTGTACCCGTGAGATAACCTTCCTAACTCATTTGATAAACAGCATATTCAAAAGCAGAGACATTACTTTGCTGAATAAGGTCTGTCTAGTCAAGGTTATGGTTTTTCCTGTGGTCATGTATGGATGTGAGAGTTGGACTATGAAGAAGGCTGAGCGCCGAAGAATTGGTGCTTTTGAACTGTGATGTTGGAGAAGACTCTTGAGTGTCCCTTAGACTGGAAAGAGATCCAACCAGTCCATTCTGAAGGAGATCAGCCCTGGAATTTCTTTGGAAGGAATGATGCTAAAGCTGAAACTCCAGTACTTTGGCTGCCTCATGAGAAGAGTTGACTCATTGGAAAAGACTCTGATGCTGGGAGGAATTGGGGGCAGGAGGAGAAGGGGACGACTGAGGATGAGATGGCTGGATGGCATCACAGACTCGATGAACATGAGTCTGAGTGAACACTGGGAGATGGTGATGGACAGGGAGGCCTGGCATGCTGCGATTGATGGGGTCACAAAGAGTCAGACACGACTGAGTTACTGAACTGAACTGACTGGAAACCTAAGAACTTCCAATTTTTAGAGGAGTCAGAAAGTATAATTGTTTTGTTTATAACGTTTAATTTTACCAAAGTATTGTCACAATTAGTTTGAGAGGAAGATTTTCCCTACTCCCTGAAAACAAAAGATTCAAACCCATAATTTTTCAGATAGAAACCATAAAAGTTATAAGCATATTCACTGGTTCAGTCAGTCCTTTTGTTAACTTTTGTGAAGTCATCAGGTTTTCCATTAAAATACCAGGTCATATCAGAATGTTTAAAACTCCATATAATTTCTAGGATATCTGTATTAGTTATTTTACCATACATTACAACATGAGCAGATTTATTACTCATTTGATAATCTTTTTCACGTAATTTAACCAACCAAGTAAACAAAGTTTAATATCTTTCTTTGGGATGTTCCAGGGGCCCTCTGAAGCACCCCAAAGTTAGCTAGAGATCAAAAGAACTTCAAACGAGATCTATTTAGGAAGTTTTATCATATCTCATTTACATTTTTTAGAAGTTTTTTGACTTGAGGTAATTTCCTTGTTGACAAACTTGTAACAAATATAATATTTAACTTATATTAAACCTAAGGTACAATGAAAATATTCTACTTAACGTTAATTACTCTAAGACATGTCTATATTAGATAGGTCAACAAGCAAACATTAATATCAGGTATTTAACATTGAATATTTCCCAGTTCACACGAACCTGGAATTTATTGTTTAATTTAGAATTACTTGATCTGTAAGTGCTTACCTTTTTTTTCTAAAGCCAAATAAATAGAGCTTATATACAAAATTAACGTCAAAATATTACCCAGAGACAGAGACATACCAAGACATATTTAGACAGACACAATGCAAGATCTAGCTTCAAGCCTTTTTTTTTTTTTCCTTTTTCCTCAGTGTCAGGAGTTAGAGATGGTCTAGATAAGTGTTCCTGAGAGCCCTGGCCTCAAGGCACAGGGAAAGAAAATCAAATTCTAACAAAATGGCAGCAGGTCTAAACCATATGGTGGCAAGACAAAGCAAAATGGCCATCAAAAATCATAACACAGAACACAGAGTTAAAACACACATGTATAAACCTGGCAGTCCTTATCAAAGTGAAAGTGAAAGTGAAGTCACTCAGTCGTATCCAACTGTTTGCAACCCATGGACTGTAGCCCACCAAGCCTTTCCGTCCATGGGATTCTCTAGGCAAGAATACTGGAGTGGATTGCCATTTCCTTCTCCAGGGGATCTTCTCGACCCAGGGATCGAATCCAGGTCTCCCATATTGCAGGCAGACGCTTTAACCTAAGCTCCACCAGTTGAGTTCAGTTCAGTTCACTCGCTCAGTCATGTCCGACTCTTTGTGACCCCAGGAATCGCAGGATGCCAGGCCTCCCTGTCCATCACCATCTCCCGGAGATCACTCAGACTCACGTCCAACAAGTCAGCGATGCTATCCAGCCATCTCATCCTCGGTCGTCCCCTTCTCCTCCTGCCCCCAATCCCTCCCAGCAACACAGTCTTTTCCAATGAGTAGGGAGGCCTGGCGTGCTGCGATTCATGGGGTCGCAAAGAGTCGGACACGACTGAGCGACTGAACTGAACTGATTTTTGATTGGGTTGTTTGGTTGGTTGGTTATTGATCTATATGACCTATTTGTATATTTTGGAAATTATTTTCTTGTCTGTTACATCATTTGCAAATATTTTCTCTCAGTCTATAGGCTGTCCTTTTGTTTCTTTTGATGTAAAAGCTTATGTTTAATAAGGTCCCATTGGTATATTTTTGCTTTTATTTCTTTTGCCTTAAGAGACATATCCAAAAAATATTGGTACAATTTATGTCATAGTGTTATGCTGTGTTATCTTCTAAGGGTTTTATGGCATTGTGTCTTATAATTAGGTATTTAGGCCATTTTGAGTTTATTACTGTTTGCTGTTTGAGGGTGTGTTCTAAGTTCATTTAGTTACATGTAGCTATTCAGCTTTCCCAACACAACTTTCTTGTCTCTGTTTTATTTTCTTGCCTCCTTTGTTAAAGATTAATTGGCCATAAATATGTGGGTTTATTTCTGGGTTCGCTTTTATTCCATTGATTTTTATGTCTTTACCATACTGTTTTGTTTGCTGTAACTTTGTAGTATTGTCTGTAGGCTGAGAGGTTATGTCTCAAGCTTTCTTCTTTTTAACTCAAGACTACTTTGGCAATTCTGGGTGTTTTTGTGGTTCCATATAATTTTTAAGATTATTTGTTTTAGTTCTGGGAAAAATGTCATGGGTAACTTGATAGAGATTGCATGAAATTTATAGATTGCTTTGGGTAATATGGCCATCTTAACAATATTAATTCTTATAATCCAAGATCATGCAATGTCTTTCCATTTCTTTGAATCATCTTCAATTTCCTTTATCAATGTTTTATAGTTTTCAGAGTATAAGTTTTCAGTATATAAACCTGCTTGGTCAGGTTTATCCCCAAGGTTTTTTTTTTTTTTTTTTTTT
>SJYT01014548.1:241532-270554 GCA_006410635.1 Cephalophus harveyi | reverse complement strand
TTTTTGAGATTGCATCCAAGTACTGCATTTCGGACTCTTTTGTTGACCATGATGGCTACTCCATTTCTTCTGAGGGATTCCTGCCCACAGTAGTAGATATAATGGTCATCTGAGTTAAATTCACCCATTCCAGTCCATTTTAGTTCACTGATTCCTAGAATGTCGATGTTCACTCTTGTCATCTCTTGTTTGACCACTTCCAATTTGCCTTGATTCAAGGACCTGACATTCCAGGTTCCTATGCAGTATTGCTCTTTACAGCATCAGATCTTGCTTCTATCACCAGTCACATGCACAACTGGGTATTGTTTTCGCTTTGGCTCCATCCCTTCATTCTTTCTGGACTTATTTCTCCACTGATCTCCAGTGGCATATTGGGCACCTACTGACCTGAGGAATTCCTCTTTAAGTATCCTATCATTTTGCCTTTTCATACTGTTCATGGGGTTCTCAAGGCAAGAATACAGAAGTAATTTGCCATTCCCTTCTCCAGTGGACCACATTCTGTCAGACCTCTCCACCAGGAACCGCCTGTCTTGGGTTGCCCTGCGGGCATGGCTTAGTTTCATTGACTTAGACAAGGCTGTGGTCCTAGTGTGATTGGACTGACTAGTTTTCTGTGAGCATGGTTTCAGTGTGTCTGCCCTCTGATGTCCTCTTGAAACACCTACCATCTTACTTGGGTTTCTCTTACCTTGGGTGTGGGGTATCTCTCCATGGCTGCTCCAGCAAAGTGCAGCCTCTGTTCCTTACCTTGGATGAGGAGTATCTCCTCACTGCCTCCCTTCCTGACCTTCAACGTGGGATAGCTCCTGTAGGCCCTCCTGCGCCCATGCAGCCACTGCTCCTTGGACGTGGGGTTGCTCCTCCCAGCCGCTGCCCCTGGCCTTGGATGCGGGGTGGCTCCTCCTGGCTGCCGCCCCTGGCCTTGGACACGGGGTGGCTCCTGTCAGCTGTTCCTGCACGGTCACAGCCTGACACTCTCAGCCACTGCCCTTGACCTCGGACGTGGGGTAGCTCCTCTCGGCCATGCTTAGTGCACCGGCTGCAGCCACCTGCGCTTAGTGTGCTGGTTGCAGTCACCTGCCTAGTGATCTTGGAACCCCCCAAAATAAAGTTTGTCACTGTTTCCTGTATATCCCCATCTATTTGCCATGAAGCGATGGGATGAGATGCCGTAATCTTAGTTTTCTGAATGTTGAGTTTTAAGCCAACATTTTCACTCTCCTCTTTCACTTTCATCAAGGGCTCTTTAATTCTTTTTCACTTTCTGCCACAACGGTGGTGTCATCTGCATATCTGAGGTTATCGATATTTCTTCCAGCAATCTTGATTCCAGTTTATGCTTCATCTAGCCCAGCATTTCTCATGACGTACTGTATATATAAGTTAAATAAGCAGGGAAACATAAATGGCAAGGGAAAAAATGCATGAAAGTTTATTAGAGCAAGAAAGCCTCAGAAAATAAAGATACACAGAAGAGAATAGGGCATAAGTGCAAAAAAGTTGTTTAGGGAGGAGGAAGCAGTGAGAAAAAAAAAAAACATTTAAGATTATGGTATCCCAAAGAATGTAGCAATCTGAGTGGAATGTATGTATGGAAAAAGATTCCCATATCTTACTTTGTATTAAAACTATACTTGTATTATACCAGTGATTCCTATCTAAGACTATATAAAAGTACAAATTCAGGTAAAAGAAACAGACAAACAATGAAGCAAAAAATAATAATAATAATAACCAAAAGCAGTGCTCCATTTCGTAAACCCTATCAAGAATGAATTTAATTACTACTCTGTTTCACTGAGGGATAAGTTGAACACCAAATTTACAGAAAACCAACCTGAACCTGAGCTCTGGTTTGCCTGTCTTTTGATAGGTTTAAGGAACATGGATGTTGAAAAACTCCCCTGGAGAAGATGCAACTTCCAAGGCAGCCAATAAAGTGTAGGAGGAACTTTCACAACTAGCTGACTTGCACAGGGCTTTAAGGTCACGTGGCCTCCTGGAGTGTTTACCAGCAGAGGATCCTAATCTCTCACCACTTTTCACACCTTACACCAAAGAAGGCACCTGTAGTTGGTGTGGTTGTGTTTTCACTAGTTTTGGGTTTATCCTCAATAGTGAGTATATTACAATTTATAATCATTTCCAAAAGAGCAGAAAATATTATTTACATATGTCTACTTTTTCTGCATTCCAGGTCATTTTTCTATTTACTATTTGCATATCAATTGGAGGTTTTATCATATGGATTTCATTAACATAATTACATATTTCCAAATGCAGCTTTCTTAGGAACATGGGAAGCCTTTCCTGATATCGTGAAACATTTATATTTCAACCTGAATATGCTGACTACCTGAGAAATAAGCTTTCTCTTGGGACAGCAGATGAGCCTACTGTCATTCACAGGTTTACTAGGCAAACTTTGTTCATTCACTTGACAAGTTCCTTCATAACTGCATGATTGAATTTTCTAATTTTGTGGGGGGTTTGCCGTGCCATTTTCTTATTTATTCATTTTATCATATGATCATAGGAGAGGAATCAGGTAAAAATGAATCAAAAACTATCTGATATTCAATGTTTATAGAAAAATAACTCCAGCATAGTGTCTGGGCTTTTTCAGGGCTACTTGTGAATCACAATGCTGATAACAATGTCACTATATACCATTCTCATGAAATGAAATATTTTACAGGCCAAGTTCACAAATACCTGTTGTTGAAAATAATTTTGATCAATTTCTTGCATATACAGTGAACTCACATCAGAAAAACTCATAGGATGAAATCTTCATGGAACAGAAGCCTGTAAAATTTCCTAGAAAAGATAAGATACACAATCCTTCCTAAAGTTGCACTGCCATATATAAATGGATTATGAACCTGCATAATGAGCAATTAGTAATGAAGTAACTGTGGTCAGCCTACAAATCAAAACCATGGTGAAATCTAGTCTCATTTCAGAAGAAGGAAGAACCCTGAGTGGACTTGCCCATGGAAGGGATCAGAAAAAGAAGATAAATATACCGCCATTCATTTTGAGAAAAGTAAACTACAAGAAAGAAACAGAAAGTATTAGAGGAGCCAACCTCAAAGAACAAATTAAAGATACACAGTAGAGAATAGAAGATGTCTGTAAAGAGGTGTTTAGATAAGTGGAAACAGTGAAAAAGAGCAATAGTGTCTGATAGAATGTGGTAATTATGGGTAGAATATGTGTATGGAAAGAGAGACTCAGATATCTTGTTTTGTATTAAAATTATACTACCAATGGTGCCTATCTAAGACTGCATCAAAACGTAAATTCATGAAAAAAAGTAAATTCATGGAAAAAAAATAAAAAAAAATAAGGAAAGAAACAAGTAAAATGGTCATGCATTTCCTGAATTCAATTGGGAAAGAATTTGAGTATTGATCTATTATGCTGAGGGATAGGTGAACAGCACATTTCAGAAAACCTGATCTTGAGCTCTGATTCACCAATCTTTCACTAGGTCTAAGAAATGTGGGTACTGAAAGATACCCCTGGAGTAGCTACAGATTCCTAGGTGGCAGGGGCACTGTATGAGGAAGTATCCTGACTAGCTGACTATATAGGACTTTAAGGTCAAGTGAACTTCTGGAGTGTTTATCATCAGAGGATCCTAATCCCTCAGTCTTTTCAAACCGTATGTCAATAAAGGAACTTGCAGTTTGTGTGATAATGTTTTCACTTGTTTTGGGCTTAACAGCAATAGTGTGTATCTTTAGCATTGTAATTATTTATGAAAGAAGGGGAGAATATTGTTTACATATGTCTATTTTCTCTGAATTCCAGGACGTTTCTCGTGTAAAAATATAGATAACGTACTACTTACACATCTCTTGGAGTTTTTTCCCCCCTCTGGACTATGTTATGTAACATAACTTACATATTTCAAAATAATGTTTTCCTAGAAACATGGGCAGCCTTTCTTGATATTTTGGCAAAGGCTGTCTCCCTGAAAATGAGGCTTTTCCATGGGACAGGAGATCCATAGGAGATGTATCTATGGATAAATCTTATTTGCAGATTTATCTAGAAAAACTTTTCTCCTCCCCTGGACTAGCTCCTCTATAACTGTGTATTCAAACTTTAATTTCCGGGCTTCCCTGGTGGCTCATATGGTAAAGAATCTGCCGGCAATGCAGGAGACCTGAGTCTGATCTCTGGATTTGGAAGATCCCTGAGATGGAGAAGAGAATGGCTACCCAGTTCAGTGTTTTTGCCTGGAGAATTCTATAGACAGAAGAGACTGGTGGACTACAATTCATGGGATCATAAAGAGTTGGACATGACTGCTTGACTAACACCTTCTGTCTTGTTGTACTACTTTCTTTATATTTATTTATTCATTCATTCTATCACATGATCATAGAAGAGATTTCAAGTAAAAATAAATCAGAAATTATCTGTACACTCAAAGCTTAGAGAAAAATGACTCTAGTGTTGTGTCTGGGCTCTTTCAGGGGTACTTGTGAATTGCAATACTGATTTAAATGTCACTTCATGGCTTTTCTCATGAAATAAAGTACAAGGAGAACAAAATATTTTATTAGGCTGCGATTCTGAATTACCTATCAATAGAAAGAATCTGGATCACTTTCTTCCCTATACAGTGAACTCACATCAGAAAAATTCTTAGGATGTAATCATTATGGAACAGAAAAGTGTACAATTTATTGTAAATGATAGGCTATACAATCTTACCTAAGGTTGTGTGAGTGAAGTGAAGTCACTCAGTCATGTCCGACTCTTTACAACCCCATGGACTGTAGCCTACTAGGCTCCTCTGTCCATGGGCTTTTTCGGGCAATAGTACTGGAAAAGCCATTTCCTTCTCCAGGGGATCTTCCCAACCCAGGGATCGAACCCAGGTCTCCCACGTTGTAGACAGACGCTTTACCATCTAAGCCACCAGGGAAGTCCCTGAATGGTCAGAGGCTGTGTATGCATACCTAAATGGACGGTGAACATGAATAATGAAGAATTAGTAATGAAGGGGATATGTTCATCCTATTGAACAAAAACCAGTGTGGGATCAAGTTTCATTTCAGAAATAGGAGGAACATTGAATGGACATTCCAAGGAAAAGGTCAGAAAAAGAAGATGAATACACATGAATTCACTTTTTGAGAAACATAAACTGCAAGAAAGTAACAGTAATTGAAAGTTTATTAGAGGAAATAAGCCTCAGAAAACAAATTAAATATATATAAAAGAGAATTGGACATACCTATAAAAAGCTGTGTATGGAAGTGGACACAGTGATAAGAGGCAGCTAAGAGTTTGGTTTCCACAAGAATGTAGTAATTAGGGATGAAACCTGTATATGGAAAAAGAGGCATCTATATATGAAACTGGGTATGCTGACTTCCTGGATACTAGAGTTTCCCACTCAACAGAAGAAGCCCTCTGTCATCCACAGGTTTGCCTAGGCATACTATTTTCCTCCACCTGACTNAGTAATTAGGGATGAAACCTGTATATGGAAAAAGAGGCATCTATATATGAAACTGGGTATGCTGACTTCCTGGATACTAGAGTTTCCCACTCAACAGAAGAAGCCCTCTGTCATCCACAGGTTTGCCTAGGCATACTATTTTCCTCCACCTGACTAGTTCCTTTATAACTTCTTGTTTGAATTTTTTAATCTTGTGTTCTCTCTTGCTGTGCCATTTTCTTTATTCTTATGAATTCTTATGTATATATCCATTTTATCATATGATCATAGAACAGGTTTCATATAAAAATAAACCAAGATTATTTGCACATTCAAACCTTATAAAAAAAAAAAGACTCCAGCAGTGTTTATGGTCTCTTTTAGGGCTACTTATGAACCACAATGTTGACTTTAACAATGTTTCATGGCCATTCTCATGAAATAAGGTATGTGAAGAATGAAATACTTTTTGAAGATGGATTTTCCTATCCATGGAAATAATTTCAATCACCTTCTTGCACATGCAAGTGAACTCACAGCAGAGAAACATACAGGATGAAGTCAATACAGAACAGAAACCCATACAATTTCCTAGAAATGATAGGATACACAAACCCTCCTGAAGTTGCAAATCCATGCATAAATCAATAGTGAACATGAATAATTAGCAATGAAATAGTTGTGTTCGGATCGGTACTATAATAAAATTCTTTCCGATGGGGTTTAAAAAATTCTCACAGCAGAGAAACATACAGGATGAAGTCAATACAGAACAGAAACCCATACAATTTCCTAGAAATGATAGGATACACAAACCCTCCTGAAGTTGCAAATCCATGCATAAATCAATAGTGAACATGAATAATTAGCAATGAAATAGTTGTGTTCGGATCGGTACTATAATAAAATTCTTTCCGATGGGGTTTAAAAAATGGATAATCATTTTTTGTTAATTTTTGTGTGTTTTTTCCCTGTACGTACACTTTTATATAGTCTTCAGTTCAGTTCAGTCGCTCAGTCGTGTCCGACTCTTTGCGACCCCATGAATCGCAGCACGCCAGGCCTCCCTTGTTCTAACTGTTGCTTCCTGACCTGCATACAGATTTCTCAAGAGGCAGGTTAGGTGGTCTGGTATTCCCATCTCTTTCAGAATTTTCCACAGTTTATTGTGATCCACACAGTCAAAGGCTTTGGCATAGTCAATGAAGCAGAAGTAGATGTTTTTCTGGAACTCTCTTGCTTTTTCCATGATCCAGCATAGGAACTATTAGTAATATACACGTATAGTTTTAAAACAAAGCAAGATATCAGAATCTCTCTTTCCATACCCATGTTCCACCCACAGTTACTACATGCTATGGGACACCATACTCAAATGTCTTTTTTCACTGCATCCACCTTCCCAAACACCTCTTTACAGGCATGACTTTTCTCTTCTGTGAATCTCAGTTTTCTGAGACTTGGCTCCTCTAACAGCTATCACTTTTGTTTCCTCCTTATCATTTATATATCTCACAAAAATGAATTAAAATATAGCTATCTTGTTTTTCAAACACTTCCCATGGGCAAGTCAAGTTTCCTCCTCTTTCTGAAATAAGACTAGTTTTCACCATGGTTTTCGTTCACTAGGCTGAGCACAGTTACTTCATTACTAATTCTTCAATATGCAAGCATGTTCATTATCCATTTATGCATGGATGTGCAACCATAGGAAAGATTGTATATTGTATAATTTATAAGAAATTGCACAGGTTCCTGTTTCATAATGATTGCACCCTATGAGTTTCCCTGATTTGAGTTGGATGTATAAGCAAGAAAGTGATTGAAATTCATTCCATTGATAGGTAATTCAGAAACCCAGCTTTGTAAAATACTATTTTATCATATGATCATAGAAGATGTTTTAGGTAAAAATAAACCAAAATCATTTGCACATTTAAACCTTATAGAAAAATGACTTCAGTACTGTTTCTTGGCTCTCTCAGGACAACTTTTGAATTGCAATGCTGATTTTAATGCCATTTCATGGCCATTCTCATGAAATAAGTTTCCTGAGGAACAAAATATTTGAAGATACACAGAAAAAAAAAATACATGCCTATATAAAGGTACAGTAATTGTAGGTAGAATGTGGGTATGGAAAAAGAGATTCTGATATCTTGGAAACATAATTTTGATACGAACATATGATCGTTACCACGGATAGATTCCAATATATTTTCACATGTATGTCCCCTTTTTTTTTTTACCAGAAGGTAAAGAATTTAGGTTTCTCTTTCCATAAACTTTTGACCAGATGAAGGGACTCTTTATCCGACTTGTAGTTTAAATATCTTTTGGTTGGATTCCCACTCGAGACCAAGTGGAGACAGTGATCGAGACACTTTACACCAATGACATTTTGAGGGGACCTCTTTACGTCGAAGGTTACGTCGACCATTTCACATACTCCTTGAAAGGAATTATTGTCCACCTGAGAATATCGTAAAACTCCATTGTACTGGAGGACCTCGTGGATGTGGTCTCCCAGGATTAGAAAGTGGAGAAAAGTATGGAATGTAGTTTCCACCGTGAACGTCAAAATATCACAAAAGTGATCAAAAACCGAATGAGGTTAATCACACAAAGAAATGTTAATATAAGTAGAGGTCTTTTCTACCTTTATAATAAATGTCTACGAACAAAAAAAAGACTTAAAGTGTGGAAAAAGTACTATTTTATATAAATTTTATGATAATGTATAGTCAACCTCCCAAAAAAAAAAAGACATATAAAGGAATACATTCTATTAAATTTACAGAGGTTTATGACGAAAAGATCTTTGTGCCCTTCGGAAAGAATCACAAAACTGTGTCTGTAGATATATAACTTTTTAACGTCGAAGTTCAGTACACGATACGATCCTAAGCACTGGAATTCTCCTCTCCTAAAACTAGACCCCGGTCTCTACTCCGAACTGGCAAACCTCGAAAAACACATCGTTCCAAAGTAATTTCATATTATCTCTATCTCTTTCGAAGACTGTCTCTGTAGTCTTCCCTCGTCTTTCTCACGGAGGAACGATCCAAAATCGTTTCACAAAATACAGACAATCGTTCGAAGATTAGTCTACTCTCCCACCTCAAGGCTGAGGGAGTTTCACCAGGCCCCTCTCACAATATGCATTTTTGAGATAGGATGGCACAAAGTGTGTCACCCCCTCCTCCATCCATAAAGCGATTGACAAGAATACTGGTTTACTAAGCCTTTATCAGCCCAAGGTTTGAGAAAAGAAAAGAGTCTTAGGCGGACTTGAAGAAATCAGACAGATTTTAAGAAAGGCAGATTCCAAAGCAACTACATAGTTTCATTAACATAGCTTAAGGAAAACATTTCCATAAGAAAAACACATTGGTTAGCTCAAGGTTTGAGAAAAGTTAAGTTCAGGCAGAATCAGGTGTCAACAACACAGAATTAAAAGAAGTCTCTTTTAATTTTGTGTAGAGAAGGGACAAAAGTCTGCCAATTGCAGTTTATTTCCTCCTGCCACTTGGGGACCTATGGCCTTCCTACCTGTTAACTCTCTTAATATGAAACTGAGTATGTTGATTTATGAATACAAGGGCTTCCCATGCTACTAAAGATTAATCAGTTGTCATCCACAAGTTTTCCCAGGCAATATATTCTCCACTCAACTAGTTCCTTCACAATGCCAAAGGTCCTCACTGTACCAACTGCCCCTCGCCTGTTTGCAGGGGGTTAGAGGAAACAAAAAATGAGAGATTGAAAAGGAATTAAGATTTTATTAGCCATATGCCCTTCCAGCCATAGGGGCAAGGACCTCCTACCTTAGCCGGAGGTCTTCTGGAATTGGAAACTGAGCCGTGTGAGCTTTCTGCCAAGTTTGTTTTTGCTGCTCCAGTTTCCAGCACGGAGGGCTTCTTGTCACTTCCACTGTGCTGGGTTTTCTTCATGTTCAGCTTCCACTGCAGGAGCTTTTGCCAAGCTGGGCTTCTGCTGTGCTTGGCCTCCGCTTCACAGGGGCCAAGCCAAGGTTGTTTCAGCTAGGTTAAATTTGAGTCATGGCACCAGAGATGCTGGGGGAGTGTGTAATTTCCTCAGTTCTGTCTCACCAGAGCAAAGATTTGAAATGGTGGACCAGTGTTACAGTTTGATTACAGCTCAGTTTTAATTGGCAAGCAAAGGATAGTAAACCCTCAAGTTGTGAGGATGGGCTGACCCCAAAGGAGAGATCTCAATCTGTCTTGGCTTACTCCTTTTATATGTTTGTCTCCCCCACCTTGAGCCTGCCCTATGCAAATTGGGCTAGCCAAGAAGGGAGAGTGATTTTTTCACCTGAAGTTCTCACGCCAGTCCACGGATTTTCTTTTGCTCCATTTTCACAAGCTTTTTCCCTTCTTTGTCTTTTAGCCACCGCCAGTTTGACTCTTTTCCTATTCCAACTACCTAAAAATAATTCCTTTTTCAAACTCTTTAATCTCTATTTCTATCCTCATGTGCCATTTTTGTTATTATTTATGTATTTACTCACTGTATCATATGATCATTGAAGAGGTATAAATAAGTCAAAATTATTTGCATATTCAAAGCTTATAGAAAAATGATTCCAGCAGTGTTTATGGCTATTCAGGGGTGACAATGCTGACTTTACTGTTGTTTCTCTGCCATTTTCATGAAATATGGTATATTAAGGACAAATTTATTTTTTAAAGAACAAAATATTTTTTTGAAGTTGGGTTTCCCAATTACCTATCCATGGAAGGAATTTCAATGACTTTCTTGCATACACAGAAAACACATTAAATAACTTCTTAGGATACATCATTATAGAAGAGGAGCATGTACAATTTCTCAGAAATTATAGGATATACAAACCTTCCTAAGGTTGCACAGCCATGCATAAAGGAATCATAAACATGAATAATAAAAAGTTAGTAATGAAGTAGCTGTGTTCAGCCTACTGAACCAAAATTAGGGTGGAATCTAATTTCATTTCAGACAGAGCAGGAACCTTGAATGAACCCATCTGAGTAAAAGGTCAGAAAAAGAAGAGAAATATGTTTGAATTCATTTTTGTGAGAAACATAAACAGCAAGAAAAACAATAAATAAAAGTTTACTAGAAAAACAAAGCTAGAAAAAAATTAGATACATAGCAGAGAGTAGAACATGTTTGTAAAAAAAGGAATTTAGGAAGATGGACATAGTGGGGAAAGGCATTTTAGAGTATGGTGTCCCATAGAATATAGTAATCATGTTTGGAACAAGTGTATGGAGTGAGAGATTCTGTTATCTTGCTTTGATTTAAAACCCTACTTGTATACTACCAATGGTGCCTGCCTGAATATGTGCTAAGTCACTTTAATCATGTCCAATTATTTGTGACCCTATAGACTGTGGCCCACCAGGTTCCTCTGTCCATAGGATTCTCCAAGCAAGAATACTGGAATGGCTTTCCATGCCTTCCTCCAGGGGGTCTTCCTGACCCAGGGATCAAACAGATTCTCTTATGTCTTCTGCATTTCAGGCATGTTCTTTACCACTAGTGCTACCTGGGAAGCCCATCTAAGGCTGTATAAATGTGCAAATACAGGTGAAAAAATAAGCAAACAAAGAAATAAGGCAAACAGACAAAAAAGGTCCTCCGTTTCCTAAATGCAATCAGGAAAATATTTGAGCACTTGCCTAATTAGCCAAAGATAAATATACTGAATATCAAATTTACAGAATGTCAACCTGAGCTTGAGCTCTGGTTCACCTGTCTATCACTAGGTTTATGAAATGTGGGTGCTGGTTAACACTCCTGGAGAAGATGCAGCTTGAAATGCAGCCATGAAAATGTATGAGGAACTTTTCTGACCAGCCAACTTATATATGGCTTTAAGGTCACGTGACCTCCTGGAGTATTTACCACCACAGGATCCTAATCTCTCACCTCTCTTCCACCTCACATCAAAGGAGGCACCTGCAGTTGCTGTTATTGCATTTTCATTACTTTAGGGCTTACCCTGAATGATCTGTATCTTTACCATTATACTAATTTTCAAAAGAGACAGAAAATACTATTTACCTATGCCTTTTTTTTTTTTTTTTTTTGCATTCCAGGATGTTTTTGTGGTCAAATAGATATAACATTCTACTAACTATTTACGTATCACATTGCATTTTTTTTTCCCTGTGGACTGCTTTATGTAACACAATTTACATATTTCCAAATACAGCTTAGGTATAACTACTTCTGCTTTATTGATTACACCAAAGCCTTTGACTGCGTAGATAACAACAAGCTAGGGAAAACTCTTCAAGTGATGGGGATACCAGACCACCTTACCTGCCTCCTGAGAAATATGTATGCAGGTCAAGAAGCAACAGTTAGAATCGGACATGGAACAACAGACTTGTTCCAAATTGGGAACATATTTAACTTATATTCAGAGTACATCATGCAAAATACTGGGCTAAATGAAGCCCAAGCTGGAATCAAGATTGCCAGGAGAAATATCAATAACCTCGGATATGCACATGACAACACTGTTATGGCAGAAAGCAAAGAAGAACTAAAGAGCCTCTTGATGAAAGTGAAAGAAGAGAGTGAAAAAGCTGGCTTGAAACTCGAAAACATTCAAAAAATATTCAAAAAGCTAAGATCATGGCAACTGGTCTCATCATTTCATGGCAAAGAGACGGGGAAACAAAGGAAACAGTGACAGACTTTATTTTCTTGGGCTCCAAAATCACTGCAGATGGTGACTTCAGCCATGAAAGTAAAAGACACTTGCTCCTTGGAAGAAAAGCTATGACCAACATAGACAGCATATTAAAAAGCATAGATATTACTTTTATGACAAAGGTCCGTCTAGTCAAAGCTATGGTTTTTCCAGTAGTTATGTATGGCTCTGAGATTTGGATCATAAAGAAAGCTGAGTGCTGAAGAATTGATGCTTTCTAACTGTGGTGTTGAAGACTCTTGAGAGTCCCTTGGACTGCAAAGAGACCCAACTAGGGTCATCCTAAAGGAAATCAGTCCTGAATATTCATTGGAAAGACTGATGCTGAAGCTGAAATTCCAATACTTTGGCCACCTGATGTGAAGAACTGACTCACTGGAAAACACCCTGATGCTGGGAAAGATTACTGAAAACTGTAAAAGATTACTGAATACTGAACCCATCTACAGGTTTCCTGAGGCAAACTTTTCTCCTCCAGTAGACCAGTAGCTTCACAGCTGGGTACTGGTACTCTTCTATTTCATATCTCATCTTGGTCTGCAATTTTATTTCTTTTATCATATGGTCAAATGAAGTGGTTTCAAGTATAAATGGAAAAATACTTAGTTGGCCTTGCAAGGCCTGTAGAGAAAGTAACTACACCTGTGCTTCACAGCATTTTCATCATCATTTATGAATCCCAATAATGATTCCCATATGGATGCATGGACATCTTCATGAAATGTATAGCAGGAAGAATAATATATCTTATCAGTCTTTGTGTCACAATTACTTATAATATATGAAGGATGTGAATCAGAATCTTGCATGATAACACAAAGTCAACTCAAGAAACTCAAGGACTGGATTACAGAATCAAAATTATACTCTTTCTGGAGAAATAGACACAATTTACAATGTTTCATGTGGCTTCCCTGGGGGTTAAATGGTAAAGAATCTGCCTGCAATGCAGAAGACAGATTTGATCCCTGGGCCAGGAAGATCCCCTGGAGAAGGAAATGGTAACCTACTCCAGTATTCTTGCCTGGGAAATCCTATGGACAGAGGAGCCTGGCAGGCTACAGTCCATGGGGTCACAAAAGAGTTGGCCATGACTCAGTAACTAAACAACAACAATGCTTTATGTCATTCCCAATCCATGAATCAATGGGCGGTGAAGATGGATAATGCCTACACAGAAATGTGCATTGTTACCTTTAAGACATAAGATGTTCTTTTTCCCTTTGAAGGCCCATCCTTCAGGAGCCAGAGGCTCATCTTTCAGCTATACAATAGGACCATGACTTTGAAATGTGAAGATGTAGGGGTGTTTCAGAAACTATTTTAAGATAAACAATTGTAGAGTATCCATCTAATATCCATCATCTTTATATATATACACGTGTATGTATGATTGTCTATTTATCTTTGTTTCTATATGTTCATCACTTGATCTCCCTGATTTTTTTTTCTCCTTCCCTATAAATCATGGATCTAATTCACTTCCTTTTAGATGACTTGATAAGTTCAAACAAATTTGAGATTAGTTTAAATGATATCCAGTGTTTTTTTCATACTTTCTACATATATCGAAATTTCACTTTTGTCAATATCTTTGTTTCTTGGGCTCATTGAAGAATCATTTCAAAAAAGTTAACCATTTTTTAAAATTCTGAGAATTTTCTATCAAGTATGGTGAGTGAGTTTCCTGACTTGCCGTGGATAGATTTTTTTTTTTTTTTTATTTTTCTCTAAATTTATAGAACTAACACCCAAAGAAGATGTCCTTTTCATTACAGGGGACTGCAATGCAAAAGCAGGAAGTCAAGAAACACCTGGAGTAACAGGCAAATTTGGCCTCGCAGTACAGAATGAAGCAGGGCAAAAGCTAAAATAGAGTTCTGCCAAGAGAACACACTGGTCATAGCAAACACCCCCTTCCAACAACACAAGAGAAGACTTTACACAAGGACATCACCAAATGGTCTACACCAAAATCAGATTGATTATATTCTCTGCAGCTAAAGATGGAGAAACTCTATACAGTCAGAAAAAAACAAGACTGGGAGCTGACTCAGTGGAAATCAGCTGACTGGGAGTTGCTGCGAGTGGCTCAGATCATTAACTCCTCATAGCCAAATTCAGACTGAAGTTGAAGAAAGTGGGGAAAAGCAATACACCATTCAGGTATGACCTAAATAAAATTCCTTATGAATATACAGTGGAATGACAAATAAATTTAAGGGACTAGATCTGATAGACAGAGTGCCTGATGAACTATGGATGGAGGATCGTGACATTGTACAGGAGACAGGTATCAAGACATCCTCAAGAAAAAGAAACGCAAAAAAGCAAAAGGGCTGTCTTACGAGGCCTTGCAAATAGCTGTAAAAAGAAGAGAAGCAAAAAGCAAAGGAGAAAAGGAAAGATATACCCATTTGAATGCAGAGTTTCAAAGAATAGCAAGGAGAGATAAGAAAGCCTTCTTCGGCAATCAATGTAAAGAAATAGAGGAAAACAATAGAATGGGAAAGACTAGAGATCTCTTCAAGAAAATTAGAGATACAAACAATATTNTAGCTGTGAAAAGACAGGAAGTGAAAAGCAAAGGAGAAAAGGTAAGATATACCCATTTGAATGTGCAGTTCCAAAGAATAACAAGGAGAGATAAGAAAGTCTTTCTCAGCGATCAATGCAAAGAAATAGAGGAAAACAATATAATGAGAAAGACTAGAGATCTCGTCAAGAAAATTAGAGATACCAAGGGAACATTTCATGCAAAGATGGGCTCAATATAGGACAGAAATTGTACAGACCTAACAGAAGCAGAAGATATTAAGAAGCGGTGGCAAGAATACACAGAACTGTACAAAAAAGATCTTCATGACCCCGATAGTCATGACAGTGTGATCACTCACCTAGAGCCAGTCATCCTGGAGTGTGAAATCAAGTGGGCCTTAGGAAGCATCACCAAGAACAAAGCTAGTGGAGGTGATGGAATTTGAGCTATTTCAAATCCTGAAAGATGATGCTGTGAAAGTGCTGCATTCAATATGCCAGCAAATATGGAAAATTCAGCAGTGGCCACAGGACTAAGAAAGGCCAGTTTCCATTTGAATCCTAAAGAAAGGCAATGCCAAAGAATGCTCAAACTACTGCACAATTGTACTCATCATACATGCTAATAAAATAATGCTTAAAATTCTCCAAGCCAGGCTTCAGCAATACGTAAACCATGAATTTCCAGATGTTCAAGCTGGTTTTAGAAAAGGCAGAGGAACCAGAGATCAAATTGCCAACATTTGACGAACCATCGATAAAGCAAGAGAGTTCCAGAAAAACATGTATTTCTCCTTTATTGACTATGCCAAAGCCTTTGACTGTGTGGATGACAATAAACCGTGGAAAACTCTGAAAGAGATGGACATACCAGACCACCTGACCAGCCTCTTGAGGAACCCGTATGCAGGTCAGGAAGCAACAATTAGAACTGGACATGGAACAATAGACTGGTTCCAAATAGGAAAAGGAGTACTTACTCTGCATATAAGTTAAAAAAGCAGGGTGACAATATACAGCCTTGACATACTCCTTTTCCTATTTGGAACCAGTCTGTTGTTCCATGTCCAGTTCTAACTGTTGCTTCCTGACCTGCATACAGATTTCTCAAGAGGCAGGTTAGGTGGTCTGGTATTCCCATCTCTCTCAGAATTTTCCACAGTTTATCGTGATCCACACAGTCAAAGGCTTTGGCATAGTCAATAAAACAGAAATAGATGTTTTTCTGGAATTCTCTTGCTTTTTCCATGATCCAGCGGATGTTGGCAATTATATCTCTGGTTCCTCTGCCTTTTCTAAAGCCGGCTTGAACATCAGGGAGTTCACGGTTCACATATTGCTGAATCCTGGATTGGAGAATTTTGAGCATTACTTTTCTAGCATGTGAGATGAGTGCAATTGTGCAGTAGTTTGAGCATTCTTTGGCATTGCCTTTCTTTGGGATTGGAATGAAACTGACCTTTTCCAGTCCTGTGGCCACTGCTGAATATTCCAAATTTGCTAGCATATTGCACTTTCACAGCACCATCTTTCAGGATTTGAAATAGCTCAACTGGAATTCCATCACCTTTGCTAGCTTTCTTCATAGTGATGCTTTCTAAGGCCCACTTGACATCACATTCCATGATGTCTGGCTCTAGATGCGTGATCACACCATCGTGATTATCTGGGTCGTGAAGATCTTTTTTGTACAGTTCTGTATATTCGTGCCACCTCTTCTTAATACCTTCTGCTTCTGTTAGGTTCATACCATTTCTGTCATTTATCAAGCCCATCTTTGCATGAAATGTTCCCTTGGTAACTCTAATTTTCTTGAAGAGATCTCTAGTCTTTCCCATTCTGTTGTTTTCATTTCTTTGCATTGATCACTGAAGAAGGCTTTCTTATCTCTTCTTGCTATTCTTTGGAAATCTGTATTCAGATGCGTATTTCTTTCCTTTTCTCCTTTGCTTTTCACTTCTCTTCTTTTCACAGCTATTTGTAAGGCCTCCCCAGACAGCCATTTGGCTTTTTTGCATTTCTTTTCCATGGGGATGGTCTTGATCCCTGTCTCCCGAACAATGTCACGAACCTCATTCCATAGTTCATCAGGCACTCTATCTATCAGATGTAGGCCCTTAAATCTATTCCTCACTTCCGCTGTGTAATCATAAGGGATTTGATTTAGGTCATACCTGAATGGTCTAGTGGTTTTCCCTACTTTCTTCAATTTGAGTCTGAATTTGGTAATAAGGAGTTCATGATCTGAGCCACAGTAAGCTCCTGATCTTGTTTTTGTTGACTGTATAGAGCTTCTCCATCTTTGGCTACAAAGAGTATAATCAATCTGATTTCGGTGTTGACCATCTGGTGATATCCATGTGTAGAGTATTCTCTTATGTTGTTGGAAGAGGGTGTTTGCTATGACAACTGCATTTTCTTGGCAAAACTCTAGTAGTCTCTGCCCTGCTTCATTCCACATTCCAAGGCCAAATTTGCCTGTTACTGCAGGTGTTTCTTGACTTCCTACTTTTGCATTTCAGTCCCCTAGAATGAAAAGGACATCTTTTTTAGGTGTTAGTTCTAAAAGGTCTTGTAGGTCTTCATAAAACCGTTCAAATTCAGCTTCTTCAGCAATATTGGTTGGGGCATAGACTTGGATTACTGTGATATTGAATGGTTTGCCTTGGAAATGAACAGAGATCATTCTGTCATTTTTGAGATTGCATCCAAGTACTGCATTTTGGACTCTTTTGTTGATCATGATGGCTACTCCATTTCTTCTGAGGGATTCCTGCCCACAGTAGTAGATATAATGGTCATCTGAGTTAAATTCACCCATTCCAGTCCATTTTAGTTCACTGATTCCTAGAATGTCGACGTTCACTCTTGCCATCTCTTGCTTGATCACTTCCAATTTGCCTTGATTCATGGACCTCACATTCCAGGTTCCTATGCAGTATTGCTCTTTACAGCATCGGATCTTGCTTCTATCACCAGTCACATCCACAACTGCGTATTGTTTTTGCTTTGGCTCCATCCCTTCATTCTTTCTAGAGTTATTTCTCCTCTGATCTCCAGTGGCATATTGGGCACCTACTGACCAGGCAGTTCCTCTTTCAGTATCCTATCATTTTGCCTTTTCATACTGTTCATGGGGTTCTCAAGGCAAGAATACAGAAGTAGTTTGCCATTCCCTTCTCCAGTGGACCACATTCTGTCAGACCTCTCCACCATGACCCGTCTGCCCTGGGTTGCCCTGTGGGCATGGCTTAGTTTCATTGAGTTAGACAAGGCTGTGGTCCTAGTGTGATTGGATTGACTAGTTTTCTGTGAGTATGGTTTCAGTGTGTCTGCCCTCTGATGCCCTCTTGCAACACCTACCATCTTACTTGGGTTTCTCTTATCTTGGGCATGAGGTATCTTTTCACAGCTGCTCCAGCAAAGCACAGCCACTGCTCCTTACCTTGGATGAGGGGTATCTCCTCACTGCCGCCGTTCCTGACCTTCAAAGTGGGATGGCTTCTCTAGGCCCTCCTGCACCCATGCAGCCATGACTCCTTGGATGTGGGGTTGTGCCGGGAGCCAGTGTGAGGAATCCCACCCAAGGCAAAGGTCATGAGGAAGGAAGCCGGACAAATGCAAAGGCTTGATCTGGCTTCAGGAGTTCCCCCTGGGTTTTCCTGAACATATACCCCCAACAAACCAGAGTTTGCCTGCTTTATTTTACTGTGCTTTTCACTCTTCTGACATTCTCTGGAAAAAGTTAACTCAGGGATTCTGTTAACAGTCTCCTGCATATAAAAAGAAGGTCTCATTTTAAACCCCTTTGATGGCTTTCTAACTTACCTAACCGGTCTGCCAGGACTTTTTGCAACCTGTGAATTGTTTACAGCCCCCCAACCATGAGAGGCACAAAGCTTAAAGCATCTTAAAGATACAGAGCCTTTTCTAGAGAACTAAAAATTATATTGGTGATGGATTTCACTATTGAGTCAATGACTGCTGCCAGGCCTCCATATTCTTTATCTTTTAGGCACCTGGAGGATATTAATCAATGTAATTGGGGTATAGGAAAAGGAATATAGTAGTTTTGATGCTAGCACACTAGACTTTTGAGTTAATTACTTTTCTCTTTGTTATAAATCACTGTACTTCTTTCATTGTTATAAATTGCTGTGTCCTTGCTATGTAAGAATGTAATTTTATTTAGTGCTTTCTGAGAGTGGCACCAGACTTTGGGAAGAACAACACTGTTAAGGCAAATAAGTCTTCTGGTTGATAAACCCTTATCAGAAAATGGCCATAAAATGTTAATTGGCCTTCTGGCCAGAAGATGATGTAAATCACCTAAGACTTGATGTAAATCAACTAAGTATGCAGAGAAAAAGCCTGGTCTTGATAAGAGTCAGGGCTGCTGACACTGCATAATTTTGTATTACCCATTGATCTCTATGTACAATCAAAAGTATAAAAGGCGTTTTCGGACAATAAAGGATCGACCAGTTTCTCGGACTAGTCTCTCGAACTAGTTTCTTGGAAATCTGGCTCTCCCCGTGTCTCTCTCTCTTCCTCCCTCTCTCTCCCTCTCATTTTCAGGCTGAATTCCCAACTGGAGTGGGGAGGCTCACCACATCTACTTACTTGCCCTGGCTTCTAAGATCCGTGAGAGAGGGAGCCCAAGGCGGGGCACCCTCTGCTATTCAAACGGGCACCGGTGGCCCAACATAGATGGTGCAAATCTCTTGTCCTGAGATTTTATTAGCTTTCCCCGTAAACCAAGTTATTCAGCCTCTTTTCTCCACTAAATTTCTTACTATACTATTTCTTCCTAATCTCTCTTTATATGTCTAAATAAATAAGTTTTTCCTCGCCACGCCATCCCCACTTTGAATTACCCTGGATCCACCGGGGCTTGACCCCGGCAAGTGGTGCCCAGAACAGGCTATTCAAAGGTAGGTCTCTCTAGTGCAGTTTTGGGGATGGCTAGGACCCCACTCAGGGTGCCGTGGACCGGGGTGGGAAGTTTTGGGTTGAAAGAAACCCAGTTGAAGGGTTGAAAGAAACCCAGTTAAAGGGTTGAAAGAAACCCCCCTTAACAAAGGTAAAAACCTTGACAAGGCAGACTTTTAAGGGTTGAAAAGAAACCCCCTTTACAAAGGTTGAAACAAAACCTTCTTTACAAGACTTAAATCCTTCTGTATACAAATATCTGACATGGGTAACAGTGAGTCAAAAAGACAGCTTTTTTATAGGAGTAATATTGCAATTGTTAAATAAAAGAGGAATTAAAGTTAAGCAAGCCAATGTTCAATCTTTTTTTACATTTGTACAAGAGCAATGTCCTTGGTTTCCAGAAGAGGGCACTGTTAACTTAGATACCTGGGAAAAAGTAGGAAAACAGCAAAGCTTATTACACTCAGCATGGTCCGGAAAAAGTACCTACTGATACTTTTTCCTTATGGAATATGATTAGAGATGCTCTAGACCCTGCTCCTGAATCTGAAAAGGTACATCCAAGTGCATCCAAGCACTGCATTTTGCACTCTTTTTTTTTTTTTTTTTAACCATGATGGCTACTCCATTTCTTCAAAGGGATTCTTGCCCACAGTAGTAGAAATAATGGTCATCTGAGTTAAATTCACCAATGTGAGAAGAAACCCAAAGTCCCAGTCACCTCTTGAGATGAAGAACGAGTTTCCCACAGCAACTCAAGAGGAGGCTTGACCCTCTGTTGCAACTTGAAAGAAATCCGGAGTTTCCCACTGGAACTAGAGAGGAACCCCAAATTCCCGCTGCAACTTGAGAAAAGACCCAGCTCTCCTGCTGCAACTTGAAAGGAAACCCAAGTCCCACACCTCAACTTTAGAGGAGGCCTGACTATGCTGTTTCAACTCGAGAGGTATGTCTAGAACTGCTTCACAACTCGAGAGGAACACCATGTTTCCCACTTCCACTCTAGACAAGCCCTGATTCCCATGCAGTGACATAAAATGAATCATGAGGTCCCGATTGCAACTCTAGAGGAATCCCAAGTTCCCCACAGAAACTTGAGAGGAACCCTGAGGTTTCTGCCACATCTCAAGAGAAACCGCAGTTTCCCACTGCAGATAGAAAAGAGGTTCGATTCCCCTGCATAATCTCTAGAGAAACACCGAGTTCCCCCTCACAATTCGAGAGGAAGCCCGATTCTCCTGTTGCAATTCAAGAGGAACCCCAAGATCTGTCACACAACTCGAGAGGAACCCCGAGATGCCTGCTGCAATTTGAGAGGAGGCCGGACTACCCTGCTGCAACTCAAGAGGAAACCAGAGATCCCAGTCACTTTGAGAGGAAGCCCAAGTTTCCCACTACAAATCCGGAGGAGGCCTGACATCCCTGCAGCAACTCAAGAGGAACCCCAAGTTAATCCCTGCAACTCGAGAAGAAGCCTAACTATCCTGTAGCAACTCAAGAGGAAGGCCAAGTTCCCCAGCTCACCCCAAGAGGAGGTCTGACTACCCTGTTGCAACTTGAGAGGAACCCCAAGATCCCCATGGCAACTTGAGAGGAACACTAAGCTTCCCATTGCAACTTGAGAAGAACCCCTAGTTCCCCACTTCCAATCTAGATAGACCCAATCCCCCTGCAGCAAAATGAGATGAATCCCAAGTTCCCCATTACAACTTGAGATGAATCCTGAGTTCTCCATTCCAACTCGAGAGGAAAACCAAGTTACCTGTCACAAGTCAAGATGAACCATGTGCTACCCACTGCATCTTGAGAGGAATCCCAAGTTCCCTGCTAGAACTCAAGAGAAGGCCTGACTCCCCTCCTGTAACAAGAGAGGAACCCTGATTTCCACCTTACAACTCAAGAGAAGGACTGACTCCCCTGTTGCAACTTGAGAGGAACCTCAAGTTTTCTGCCACAAGTCAGGAAGAGCCACGAGTTCCTCGTCTCAAGATGAAATCTGATTGACCTGCATCAACTCGAGAGGAACCCTGAGTTCTCCATCGCAATTTGAGACTAGACCCAAGCCACTATTGTAATTCCAGAGGATTCCCAAGAGGGGCCTCCTCAGTTCAGTTCAGTTCAGTTCAGTTCAGTTGCTCAGTCGTGTCCGACTCTTTGCAACCCCATGAATCACAGCACGCCAGGCCTCCCTGTTCATCACCATCTCTCGGAGTTCACACAGACTCATGTCCATCGAGTCCGTGATGCCATCCAGCCATCTCATCCTCGGTTGTCCCCTTCTCCTCTTGCCCCCAATCCCTCCCAGCATCAGAGTCTTTTCCAATGAGTCAACTCTTCGCATGAGGTGGCCAAAGTACTGGAGTTTCAGCTTTAGCATCATTCCTTCCAAAGAAATCCCAGGGTTGATCTCCTTCTACCCCAGCACAATTTGAGAGGAGCTCTATCAAAACAAGAGAAGTCCCATGCCACAACTTAAAAGGAGGCCCTCAAGCCACAAGTAGAGAGTAGCCTCCTGCACACCATAAATGGAAAAAAATGCCTCTTGTCATCACAAAGAGGAGTCACCTCATTACAGTTTGAGAAGAGCTATCACAACTAAAGAGGAACCCAACTACCACAAATGAAGAGGAGCCCCCAGCCAAAATTAGAGAGGAGACTGCAAACGACGATTAGAGAGGATCTGACCCACCATAAATAAAGAGTGGCCCCTCACTACAATACCAGTGGAGCCCCATGACACAACTAGAGAGTAGCCACCCATACATTGAAACTAGACTGGGGCCAGCCTGCACATCACTACAAGAGAGGACCTACCCCACTGCAGCTCGAGAGGAGGAATGACTACAACTCTAAAGGAACACCAAATCACCTGCTGCAACTCAAGAGGCACCAGGAGTTCCCCGCTGCAATTTGACAGGAGCCCTAGGCTGTAACAAGAAAAGGGGCCACTGGAAAAAAATGACGATGGGCTCACCAGCCAAAGCTGAGGTGGATTCCCCTGGCATAACTAGAGTGAAGGCCCCCAAGAGAGAAGCTCTTATGCCACAGAGACGAGATCCCTGAAGTAAGTTGAGTTGAGTCCCTCACAACCGGAGAGAAGCAATCCCACCAATACTAGTGAGGAACACCTAGCACCAAAAGTAGAAAGGACCTCTCCACTAGAGCCACCCACACCTGAACCAGACAGGACACAGCCCTGTACCCTGAGAGGAGCCCTCCACCACAACTTGACAGGAGCCCCCTGCATATCACGCATAGAGAAGAGCCATTCTGCTGCTAAAAAAGACTAATCCCACATCACAAGTGGAGATAAAGTTGCACATCACCACTAGAGAATGGAACCCACCACAACTACAGAGTTGAATCCAACCACAAAGTTAGAGTAGTCCCATGAAAATCCTAGTGAGTAGCCTCCAGACATTGCAACAATACAGGAGCCCCCCTTCACATCTCTACTAGAGATGAATCACCCCAAAACAACTCTAGAGGAGGCCCCACTGCAAGTGAAGAGGAACACTGAGTAACACCCCAACTTGAGAGGAACACCAAGTTCCCTGCAACGGCTCGAGTTGAACACTGAGTGGCACACTGCAAATCAAAGGGAACACTGAGTTCTGAATGAAAGCAAGAGGAGCTCTGAGACCCCTCTGGCAACTCGAGAGGAACCCCTAGTTTCCTGGCCCAAGTTGAGAAGAACCCTGAGTTCCCTGCTGCAACTCGAGTGGAGGTCCAACTCTCCACCTGCAACTCAAGAGGATCCTCTAGTTCAATCTTGCAACTCTAAAGGCCCCCCGAATCCTCTGTTGCAACTCGAGAGGAACCCCATATTTCCCACCACAACTCGAGAAGAACCCACCTGAACTTGAGATGAAGCTTGATTCCCCTGCAGCCTCTCGAGAGGAAACCCGAGTTTCACCCTGCAACTCAATAGGAATCCCGAGTTTCCTTCCACATCTCTAGAGGAACCACAAGTTACCCACTGCAACTCGAGAGGAGGCAACTCTCCTGTGACAACTCAAGAGGAAAGCCAAGTTCCCAAACTTAACTCGAGAGGAGGCATGACTACCCTGTTGCAACTCCAGAAGAACCCCTAGATCCCCATCACAAGAGGAAAACCATGTTTACCATCACAACTTGGGAAGAAACCCGAGATCCCCAATCCATTCTAGATGAGGACCAATTCCCCTGCAGTGACATGAGATGAATCCTGAGTACCCCGTCACAACTCAAGAGGAATCCTGAGTTCCCCATCACATCTCGAAAGGAACACCAAGTTTACCACCACATCTCAAGAGGAACCCCGAGATCCCCACCACAACTCACCACGCCTGAGATCCCCGCCACATCCCAAGATGTCTGCTGCAACTTGAGAGGAGGCCCGACTCCCCTGCTGCAACACAAGACAAACACCAAGATCCCCCCTGCAACACCAGAGGATGCCCTACTCCCCTGTTGCAACTCGAGAGGAAACCCAAGCTACTGCCTAATCTCGAAAGGAGCCTGACTCACATGTTGCCACTTGACAGGAACCACAAGATTCCTTTGCAACTCGAGAGGAACCCGAGTTTCCTGCCACAACTCTAGAAGAACCCCAGGTTCCCTGTCTCAAATTGAGATGAGTCCCAATTCGCATGAAGTGACTTGAGAAGTACCCCGAGTACCCCACTGAAACTCGAGATGAGGCCCAAGCCCACTGATACAACTCCAGAGGCTACACAAGAGGAGGCTACCCCACCACAATTTGAGAGGAGAAATCTACCACAAGAGAAGAAATCCCATACAACAAATAAACAGGTGCCCCCCCCCTCCAAAACTAGTGAGTATCCTCCTGCATGTCACAACTAGTAAAAGCGACCCTTCTACCACAACCAGAGAGGAGTCACCACCAACAAATTTCAGAAGAGCACTCTACCACAACTAAAGAGAAGCCCATCTACCACAAGGTAAGAGGAGCCCCACTGCCAAAGCTAGAGAGGAGTCTGCAAATGACAGCTAGAGAGGAGTCAACCCATGACAAATAAACAGTTGACCTTCACTGCAGTTAGAGTTGAGACCAATGCCGCAACTAAAGAGTAGCCTCCTGCACTTTGCAACTAGACAGGGGCAGCCTGCAGATCACTACCATAGAGGATCTGCCCCACTATAGCTCGAGAGGAGGCTCCACAACAACTCTAAAGAAAACCCGAGTCACCAGCTGCAACTCAAGAGACACCCCGAGTTCACTGCTGCAATCTGATAGGAACCCTAGGCTGTAACAAGAAAAGGTGCCACTGGACAAAATGACAGAGGGGCTCCCTGGCCAAAACTGAAGCAGATTCCTCACGCACAACTAGAGTGAAGGCTCCCAGAATATCACACGTAGAGAGAAGCCCTTCTGCCGTAAATAGAGACAAGCTCCCTGAAGTAAGTGGAGCGGAGTACCTCACAAATAGAGAAAAGCAATTCCACTAATTTTAGTGAGTTACCTGTAGCAGCCAAAGTAGACAGGATTTCCCCTGTGGAGCCACCCACACCCCAAGCAGAGAGAATGCAACTCCACACCCAGAGAGCCCCACACTTCCAGCACAACTCCAGAGGAGCCTGCTAGACATCACACATAGAGAGGAGCCCTTCTGCTGCTAAGAGACGAATCTCACACCACAAATAGAAAGGAGTTTGCACACCACTGCTAGAGAGAATCAAACCCATAACAACTACAGAGTTTACCCCAAGCACAAGGATAGATAAGTCCCATGCAGAAATTTGTGAGTAGCCTCCCAACATTGCAACAAGACAGGAACCACCCTGCACATCCCTGCTAGAGATGAGTTGTCCCAAGACAACTCGACAGGAGGTCTGACACGCAGGTTGCAACTCGAGAGAAAACCCGAGTTTCCCATCATAACTCGAGAGGAAACCCAAGTTCCCTGTTGCCACTAGAGACGAAACCCGAGTTTCCCACCACAACTCGAGAAGAACACCGAGTGCTCCACCTCAACTCGAGATGAGGCCCATTCCCCTGCAGCCACTCGAGTGGAACCCCAAGGTCCCCCTAGAAACTCAAGAGGAGGCCTGACTCCCCTGTTGGAATTCGAGAGGAAACCCGAGATTCTCGTTGCCTCTTTGGAGGAATCCCGAGTTCCCCATCACAACTTGAGAGGAAGACTATGTTTCCTGCTGCAACTCAAGAAGAATCCTGAGTTCCCCACCTCCACACTAGATGAGGCCTGATTCCCCTGCAGTGACATGAGATGAATCCGGAGTTCCCCATTGCAACTCTAGAAGAATCCAAAGTTCCCCATCACAACTAGAGAGGAACCTCGAGTTTCCCACTGTATCTCAAGAGGAACCCCGAGTTCCCCACTGCAACTCGAGAAGAAGCTTGATTCCACGGCAGCATCTCGAGAAGAACCCTGAGTTCCCCACTGCAACTCAAGAGGAGGTCCAATTCCCCTGTTTCAACTTGAGAGGAACCCCGAGTTTCCATCCACATCAAGAGGAATCACGAGCTACCCTGCTGCAACTAAAGAGGAGGGCTGACTCCCCTGTGGCAACTTGAGAGGAAACCCGAGTTACCCACCTAAACTCAAGAGGAGGCCCGACTACCCTGTTGCAACTCAAGAGAAGACCCTAGATCCCCGTTGCAACTCAAGAGGAACACCGAGGTTCCTCTCCCAACTTGAGAAGATCCCCAAGATTCCTGCCTCCATTCTCAATGAGGCCAGATTCCTGTGCAGTGATGTGAGATGAACTCCAATTTCCCTATCACAACTCGAGAGGATTCCCAAGTTCCTCATCACAACTAGAGAGGAACCCCAAGTTTCTCAATGCAACTTGAAAGGAACCCTGAGTTTCCTGCCTCAGGAACTCGAGAGGAACACTGAGTTCCCCGCTGCAACTCGAGAGGAGGCCCAACGACCCTGCTGCAACTCAAGAGGAACCCCATGATCCCCGCTGCAACTCAAGAGGAAGCATGACTTCTCTGTTGCAACTCAAGAGGAGCCCTTATCCCCATTGCAATTCAAAAGGAGCCCCGAGTTTCCTGCTGCAACTCGAGAGGACAGCTGACTCATCTGTTGCAACTTAAGAGGAACACTGAGATCCCCGTTGTAACTCTAGAGGAACCCCGAGTTTCCCACCACAACTTTAGATGAGCCCTGAGTTGGCTGCTGCAACTCAAGGGGAGACCCCCTTCCTTGCTGCAACTTGAGAAGAACCCCAAGTTCCCCCTCACATCAGAGGACACCCTACTCCCCTGTTGCAACTCAAGAGGAAATCTGAGTTTCACACCTCAACTCGAGAGGAGCCTGATTCACCTGCTGCCACTCAGGAAGAACCCTGATTTCCCCCTCGCAACACGCGAGGAACTCCTCAAGTCTAGAAGAAAGCCAGGTTCCCTGCCTCAACTCAAGATGAGGCCTGATTCACATACAGTGACACAAAAAGAACCCTGAGTTCCCCGCTGAAACTCGAGACGAGCCCCAAGTCCCCTGATGCAACTCCAGAGGATTCCCAAGAGGAGAGTAACCCACCAAAATTCGAGAGGAGAATTTTACCACAACAAGAAAGGAAGCCCCATAACACAGCTTAGGAGGAGGCGCCCCCTTTCAGAATTAGAGACTATCCTCCTGCACATCACAAGTAGAAAAAGCACCCCTTCTCATCACAACCAGAAAGAAGTCACCCCCATCACAATTTGGAAGAGCACTCTACCAAAACTAAAGAGGAGCCCCCCTGCCACTAGAGAGGAGTCTGCAAATGACAACTAGAGAGGAGCCCACCCACCACAAATAAAGAGTGGACAAATAAAGAGATGAACATCACACCAGTAGAGAGAACCAAGCTCACCACAACTACAGAGTTGACCCCAACCACAATGATAGAGAAGTCCCATGCCAAAACTAGTGAGTAGCCACCCAACATTGGAAAAAGACAGGAGGCACCCTGCACATCCCTGCTAGAGACGAGTCACCTCAAGACAACTCGAGAGGAGGCCCCACCACAAGTTGAGAGGAACCCTGAGTTACCTCCAACTCGAGAGGAATCCCGAGTTCCCCACCAGGGCTCAAGTGGAACTGTGAGTCCCACACTGCAACTCGAGAGTAACACTGAGTTCCCACCACAACTTGAGAGGAGCTCTAAGTACCCTGCTGCAACTCAAGAGGAACACCTCATTTCCCGCCACAACTGTAGTTTCCCGCCACAACTGGAGAGGAACCCCGTGTTACCCACTAAACTCGAAAGGAGGCCTGACTGCCCTGCAGCATCTTGAGAGGAAGCCCAAGTTTCCCCATGCAACTCAAGAGGAGGCCAGAGTCCCCTATGGCAATGCAAGAGGAAATTCAAGTTTTCCCCCTCAACTCAAGAGTAGGCCTGACTACCCTGTTGTAACTCTAGGGCAACCCCGAGTTCCCTGCTGCAATTCGGGAGGCCCCACTCCCACGTTGCAAATCAAGAGGATACCCAAGGTCCCTATCAAAACTCGAGAGGAATCCCAAGTTTTCCACCACAACTCTAGAAGACCCCCCAAATTCCACGCCGCAACTCAAGATGAGGGCCAATTCCCGAGGCAACTCAAAAGGAACATCGAGTTATCCGTCACAGCTCGAGATGAACCACAAGTACCTTGATGTAACTCCAGAGGATTCCCAAGAGGAACTTCAGTTCAGTTCAGTTCAGTCGCTCAGTCATGTCCGACTCTTCGCGACCCCATGAATCACAGTACGCCAGGCCTCCCTGTTCATTATCATCTCTCAGAGTTCACTCAGACTCACATCCATCGAGTCAGTGATGCCATCCAGCCATCTCATCCTCGGTAGTCTGCTTCTCCTCCTGCCCCCAATCCCTCCCAACATCAGAGTCTTTTCCAATGAGTCAACTCTTCACATGAGGTGGCCAAAGTACTGGAGTTTCAGCTTTAGACTCATTCCTTCCAAAGAAATCCCAGGGCTGATCTCCTTCAGAATGGACTGGTTGGATCTCCTTGCAGTCCAAGGGACTCTCAAGAGTCTTCTCCAACACCACAGTTCAAAAACATCAATTCTTTGGCACTCAGCCTTCTTCACAGTCCAACTCTCACATCCATACATGACCACAGGAAAAACCATAGCCTTGACTAGACGGACCTTAGTCGGCAAAGTAATGTCTCTGCTTTTGACATTGGTATCTAAGTTGGACATAACTTTTCTTCCAAGGAGTAAGTGTCTTCTAATTTCATGGCTGCAGTCACCATCTACAGTGATTTTGAAGCCCCAAAAAATAAAGTCTGACACTGTTTCCACTGTTTCCCCATCTATTTCCCATGAAGTGATGGGACCAGATGCCATGATCTTCGTTTTCTGCATGTTGAGCTTTAAGCCAACCTTTTCACTCT